>VNJO01007171.1:0-26553 GCA_008042535.1 Drosophila tani
CAGTGTCTGGCTGGACAAATCCTTCATTGCCAAACTCGAGAAGGACATACAGAGGCCGCAGCTGCTGAGAGCAGTATCTGGGTGGACAAATCCTTCATTGCCAAGCTGGAAAATAACATGTACAGCAATGGACAGAACCGGACGCAGGAGCAGTACCAACTATAACCAAATGTATGCCAGCAAGGATCTCAGAGTCTCGCATCCATCAAGAACGAAGTAACTTTGAATCATTTAACCAGTCCAACCATTTTGTGGTAGCAGGAGTAGCTGCGGTGCAGAATCACCAGCAGCAGCCGGTAGAGCAGCCCATGTCCTGGTTGTCGATCCAGGAAAGAATGTTGGACAAGTAATAGGGAGAAAAAGCGGCTGTTGTGCATGGTCGAGAGAATCTGGGCGACGGCGTTGGTGGTCATTGTGCGCCAAAAAAGCTATTCCAAAACGAAACTACAAGTCTATGCGAATTGTCTTTCAAATATAAAATAAATAATTGTAAATATAAAACAGCTGATTTAAGATTGGTATTACCGCATCATTTACCTCCCAAAAATGCCGAAGAGCGTTTTAATAAGCGGTCACACTGAAAAAAGATTAAATCTTTTTCGGGTTGCGAACTGTTTTTCTGTCTGCGTACTAGGCTTTATGGTCTTGAAGATGTCCCGTGCATAATCGCTCAGCCAGTGGGTCTTGCCCAGGCGCTACAGTTAACTTTTAAATCATATTTAAATGAAATTCCACAAACGTCAGCCAGTTTACCTCGATTTCGGTGTATTTTCGGTCTTTCTCGTTGTTGCCCTTGATCGCTAACACTTTCGACTTCTTAATGACTTATAATTAAGTTTAACACTAACACTTTTCGGGCCTGCAAAGTTCGTTGCGAATAAGCGAAGAAAACAAAAGCGGAAGAACTGCTGCTATAACGGTTCTTGCCAGTGCTGCCACTCTTGAAATTGCTTACCAGCGCGTTGCCAGACCGACGTAAGAAACAGGCGACAAAAAGTAAGCAAGTGGGCCATGTTTTGTTTTCTGCTAGGAAAAAATCTTTCAAATTGTCTTTATTGTTTTTAGTTAATAATGCGAGTGTTCTCTGTGTTTCTTTTGCTGTTGTTGAGTTTTTACAACATTTTTGTGTAAGATAATTTCCAATAATACATTAAATACATATATATATCTTTATATATGACTAACTTAGGGAGTTACGATTGGCGATCATGGTAGGCGGCTCAATTCAATTGAACGACCACATATCGGATATTAATCAATGTCTCTGGCCTTTGGTTCTTTGAGGTAGAAGTTAATCTTTGGGTTTGCTCACCAATTTTGGCTGCTTATATGGCTGGGGGCCAGCATCTTCGGCATCATCTTCCTGGCAACGACGCTTGAGAGTTGCCTCGGGATCCTGACTTGGTATAGTTGAGGTTGGAGTGGGAGTCTTGGGGCAAACGCTGATGATGTTGTAGGTCTCCACCTCCTGGGTTATGCCATTGTCGAGGACAAGCAACTTTTTAGTTTGAGTCAAAGGCTCCTTGAACTCTTTACTGGCAGTCAAAGGTTCCTCGAAGGTAGTTGAGGGTTCCTCGAATCCAGATTCGGGACTGGACCAATTCGGGTTGCTCTGACGCGAGGTGTTATCACAAATAGGCATCTCCTTCTGCATCGCAACTCCATGTGCCGGCGAGGGAGTGATCTGATCGTAATGGTACATCGTAATTGTCTCCGTGTAGGACTCCACGTCGTCCTCCGTGTAGGTGGTCAGATCCATGAGGTACTGCGACCAGCGCTTGACACCGTTCACCTGGCGAACGGCTGCAATACAGGCGGCGGCCAAAAGGGAAGGCCGTACATTGCCAAAGGTGGAAATGTTCAAGGTAGAGTTTGCCAGGCGGAGCAGCTTCAGAGCCAATGTGGCCAGCATTTGCTCGAAGCTCCCGTATCTCTGATACGGCACTGTATTGTGATCCCTCTCGTAGTCATCCAGCATGCCGATATACTCCACAAAATCGGTGCGTGTGAGGAAGTTGCAGGAGAACATCTCCACAAAGCTGACCATTGTGGGACTCATCATCTCAAAGTTGAAGAAGCAAAGGATCTGCTTCTCCACCACCTTGAACTCCGTGGCTGTGTAGGCATCCTGGACAAAGCCATTCATCTCGCTGTAGCGCGGTGTCACGGCATCGGTGTTCTCGATCTGAGCGGCAATATGAAGGCAGATGAGGCCCACCAGCGGAAACTTGTCCGGCCTGATTTTGTACTGGTCTGCAAAGCGATCGAGGTAGTACATGGCTAAGGGATTAAGGTATTAAAGCACTTTTCCACATTAATTAAGTTTATTAAATGCTTACCCAAGTGCAAGGCACAGCGATTCAACTTGTATGTGCGTGTGACCGTCTGGAGCAGTTGCAGTGCCTCCTGGCGCTCGTCCATCTGCATGGACAGGAACTGGAGCGGGCGACGTCGCGTCTCCTGCTCCTGCATGGTCTTAAAGATGTCCCGTGCATAATCGGTCAGCCAGTGGGTCTTGCCCAGGCGCTACAGTTAAAATTTAAAGCTTATTTAAATGAAATTCCACAAATGCCAGCCAGCTTACCTCGTTTACCTCGATTTCGGTGTATTTTCGTTCTTTCTCGTTGTCGCCATTGATCACGAAGATGCTCTCCGCAGCAATTCGATTGGCCATGGCTTCTTGAAGACTTATAGCTAACACTTTCGACTTCTTAATGACTTATAACTTTAAGGGTATTTGATTTCTAACACTAACACTTTTCGAACCTGCAAAGTTCATTGCGAATGAGCGAAGAAAACAAAAGCGGAAGAAGTGCCGCTATAACGGTTCCAGCCAGTGCTACCACTCTTGAAATTTCTTACCAGCGTGTTGCCAGATCGACGTAAGAAACTGGTGACAAAAAGTAAAGAATTAAATGTAATTTTAATAAATTTGTTATTAAGCTGGTTTTGTTAAATGACAAAAATTAAACTTTTATGTTCAAAAGCAATATTTATATGTAGTTATTTATTTGAATTATTCCAGAGATATGTTTAATCTATCTATCTAAATATGTTTTTTTTTAATTATATAGTTTTGTCAATTTAAAACTTTGCGTTGTGCGATAGAGGTGGTGAAACATCGATGTTTGCTGACATAAATGTTTTTCGATGATTAAACAAAAAACATCGATGAAAAAACATAGAAGTGGCCCAAAGATCACGAAGTTTTTCGATGTTTTTATAAAAACATGAAACATCGATGTTTTCAAAAAAACAAATCAAAAATTTTCTCTAAAAAATATTAAACAGTTTTTTTTCTTACTTAAGTGATGTGACAAAAACATCGATGTTCCCAAACATTTCAAAAATATCGATGCATCGATGTTTCTTCACCTCTATTGTGGGAGCTTCTCTTGACCGTCTGGCAACTCCGATTAATTTTATTTTTTTACATCGCTTTTAATTTTGTAAGTCATCATTTCCCTTCTTTGGTACCTTACAGAATAATTCTGATCAGGAATACATGTATAGAAATGTCTTTGACAAAATATATAATACCCCATATAATTGTATGGCTAATCCATGAGAAATAATTGGTAAACGCAGTTCTTTGTAGATTTCTGAAAAATACAACTTACGGGAAAAGCTGTCATGAAAACATAAATGTTTGATTCCACATTCAACTAAGCCGCTCTCCTCCCTTAAAAATAAATAAATAATCCGGCAGATTTCAAGTCCATGCTTGTAGTTTTTATTAATTATTTATTAATTAAGAAATAACAAAACGTTGGTCACTCTGTAAAGTAAACTAGCAATACGTTGGTCACTCTGTAAGGTAAACTATTCGATTTTATTCGAAAGTGTCTAGCTTCTCGTTTTCTTCCTTCTCCTTTGCTTGCTTATCCTTATCCTTCTGGTGGTTAAGGATACAATCAGGCACTTCACATCCAAAATAGGCACCGTTCTGGACGCAGAAGGTGATATAACGGCGCCAGTAATCGTCGAGGCCGAGAAGATTGGGATTCCCGAAGACGACCATCATGGCACGGGCGCGGGAAATGGCCACATTCATGCGCTTGCTGGACTTGACGAATCCCAAGGACATTTGGGTGTCGTGGTGGACATATGACTTTGAAGAGCGCACCGTCGAGATGAGCATTACGTCGCGTTCCTAAGGATATGGGAAATATATTAAAAAATATATAATATATAAAAATGTAGAGAAAAACCCACCTGTCCCTGAAACTCCTCCACGGAGCCAATCTTGGGCATGGCCACATCGGTGCCAATGAACAGATTCCTAATGGTCTTCACCTGCTTGGCATACGGGGTAAGTATGCCGATCTGATCCTCGTGAATATTGGCGCGGTACAGGGCCACAGTCGTGAAGAACACCTCCTTGGCCTCCTGCGGATTGTACCAGGAGGGCGAATCGTTGTCCTGCATGTTCGTTCCATCGATGCCAAAGAAAAAGGCCGCCTGCTTTCCGGGTATTTCCTCCTTAACCTCTCCGAAAGACATTACCGCCCGCTCCAGCAAGCGAAGTTCCCTCGAATCATCGTCAGAGACCATTGGAATCAGTTCATTGTCGTAGAAAAGACGGCTATAAGTGCACATCAGGGAGGGCAATGCTCGGTAATTGTTCAATAGTTTGGTCAGGCACACGGGGTTATAGCCGCAGCTATCGGGGAAACGGAGCAAGTCCTTCTTGTACGGCGGGCGCTCCAACAAGCGCTCGAGGAACGACTTGGCAAACTCCTTGTCCACCGCAAAGCGATTGATTACAATGGCTTGGAGCTGGCGCGGATCTCCGGCCAAAATTACTTGGCTCTTGTCCTTGACAAGCAAGGAAATGGGCACCATGGTCTCGGGCTCCGTGCACTGTCCGGCCTCGTCGATAATCACGTGGGTAAAGTGTCCCGAAGGGAAACCCATTTGATGGAAATTACCCAGCGTAGAGTTGGTGGAGATGGTGACGCGGTGGCTGCCAATGAACTTCATTTGGCAGCGCATCTTCAAGCCCGATTCGGTGACGAACATCTGAGGGAATTAGGAACTGGAAGAGATATTCTGTTGGGAGGATTAGTCACTATACTTACACTATTCTGGCAGCTGCCCGATTGGCCAATATCCACGGTGGCACAGTAGCTCATTAGCTCGGGAGGTATCAGGTCCTTCTCGATTTGGTTAAACGACACCAGGCGAATGAAGTTGCCCTGGGGCAGGACATTGCTATCGATGATCCTCTTGGTGATCAGATCCGCCGAGCTATTCGATGGGGCTCCCACCAGGACGCGAGCGCCGGGCACATTCTCCGCCAACTGCAACAGGACCTCGACCAGGGTCATGGTCTTGCCCGTGCCCGGTGGCCCAAAGATTACGTATGGCATATTCTTGGCCTCCCCGCGTAATATGTTAAACACTGCCAACTTTTGGATTCGATTGAGGTTGGGATTATACCATTTTAGCTTGGAGTCGTAGAGGAACATGTCCTCGCCCTCCATACGCAGTTCCAGCTGGGGCATCGTGCGCTTGTTAACCTTTGTGGGAAACAGGAAATCCTCCCCGATCACCGACACAATCTTCGAGATGGCATGGTGCTGCTTGCGCAGGCCGTAGCGCGAAAAGTAAAACTCCAGGCGATAGTCCTCGCCGTTGTACTTCTCCTGGAAGCTGGCATTAAACTTGAGCAGGACGCGATTGAAGAGCACCTTGTGGATGATGCCCTCGAAGGCCTTTTTGTTCTCCGCGGATTCCCAGGGATTCATGGCACGCACCACATCGCCAATGACCAGCGAAGGACGGCGCTCCGAGAGATTCTCAATCAGCAGCGATAGGTACTCGCCCTCCCGCTGGAAGTGGGCCCTATCTCGGTCGTAGTTCCGAATGATCACGAAATTCTCAATCTCCTCAAGGTGCAGGAACAGGCTCAAGATCTGGTTGTAGTTCTGGGGGCTGAGTTGCTCCTTCAGGCAGGGATACTGGCACTCCAAGTTCTCGAACATGCCCAGGCGCCGATCGGTGGTCAGGTAGATCTGACGCAGCTTCTCGGGGACCTAAACATAATTTAAAATTAAGAAGAAAAAAGGGTTTATAGGTCGCCCCAAACTCACCTCAAAGGTGCCAATACGCAGGGCCACAAAGCGACGCTTGGTGGCCACTCCCTCGCCCGGCACCACGTCCTTGGTGCAGGTGTTTGCCCACACCTGGTTGGCATAGTAGCGGGATCGCTGCTGTGCCGTGCGTCCGGGAGCCGATAGGAGTTCGGCCGCCACCAGTCGCTTCTCCGCCTTGATGGTTTCCTCCTGCGACTCGCACACGATGATGGCAAAGGAGCGTTTGATTTTAAAGTTGCCAAAGTTCAACTCGAATCTCTCGCAGGCCTCGCCCAGGAACTTGGTGTACACCTCCAGGATCAAGGTGACCTCTCCGCCGACGCTAATAACCACGGGCTCCTGCGGCTCAATCACACTTAGCTGGGATTCACCCTCCTTGGGCACCGTGACGCTCTTGAGGTTCAGGTTGCGACTCACGTTATTGCGCAGCTTTAGGGTGATCTTGGTCCTTTTGAGGAGCTCGGTGGAAACGTGGCGAGTGGGGCCAATCACCGACACGGATTGACATTCGTCCAGGGTGCCCGAACTGAAGGTCTGCTGCTTGCGGCGTATCTCCCCAAAGTTCTTCTCCAGCTGGGTTAGCTTGATGGCGCGCTTGGTGAATTTCCCCTTAAGGAAAATGAGGAAAATATGAGTTATTATTGTGAATTTCTCCTTAAGGAAAAGGAGGAAAATATAAGTTATTATTGTGAATTTTCCCTTGAGGAAAAGGAGGAAAATATAAGTTATTATTGTGAATTTTCCCTTGAGGAAAAGGAAGAAAATATGAGTTATTATTTTGAATTTCCCCTTAAGAAAAAGGAGGAAAATATGAGTTATTATTGTGAATTTTCCCTTAAGGAAAATGAGAAAAAATATGAGTTAAAATGAGTTAAAATCCCTATTTAAAATGCTTTGATTCCACTTACATACTGACACTCGATGAGATCGGCTTGCACCAGGTCCCCCAGATGAAGATCCGAGCCCGAGGGCACATCCGCCTTGAGCACATAGACAGTCTTACCCAGCAGCGACAAGTTCTCGTAGACGCGCTCCACCACGCACCGCTGATTCACTTCGAGGCGCTGCGGGGACACTTTGGATACCTGCAGAATCTCGCCCTGCTTGTCCACAAAGCCATCGTCCAGTTGGACATCGCACACGACGCACACACAGTCGCCCTCCTGGGGCACAAAGGTCAACTCGACGTTGTCCAGTTTAATGTCAAGCATCCCGTACTCCGTGTCCACGTCAATGGAGGTGGCATAGCGAGTGGTAATCAGGCCCATCACATTCCTGTTCTGAGTGTTGAAGACGGTGGCTTTCTCCTCTTTCAGTTTCGCCACAGCCTCCTGGATCTTGTCCTCAGAGGCTTTATCCCAGCTGTCCTCGACGATGCGCTGCACCTTGACCACTCGGGGGGTATCATCGGGGTGTTTTTGAAAGGTCAGATACTCCACCACACAGCCGATGCTCAGCTCATGGAAGATTCCTTCGGCGGCCTTGCTATCGAAGTAAATGAAAGTGTCGATGGCTCCATTCTTGCCGGTCAGACTGGTGATCACTCCCTTCCGCGATACGCAGGTGCCCTCCTTGTTCTGGTTAATGTCAATCTTGTTGCATTGCTCGTCGTCTTGCTTTTGGGGTGATATGATGGACTCCATCTCGCTGGTTGGTTTTCCAGCCTTGCGCCGCTTGTTTTCCTCTTCTTTGAGCTGGAAATCCAGGAAGTGGTTTTCCAGGTCAAATGCCTCCCGCTTAAACTCTTTCTCACGTTCGGCATTGTTGAAGAGCGAGCGTATAAACGAAAACATATTGGTGGTCTTTGGTCTTTGGTCTTTGTTTTGGTTTGTTTGGTCTGGTCTGGTCTGCTCCTATTGAGCGTCTCTACTGCGCGGGCTTCTTGTCAAGACTCTCGTACATCCAATCCGTTTCGCTGAGGTACCCCAACTCCTTGCGCAGATTCTGCAAACGCTTCAAATGCGACTCGGGCGTCTCCTCCACTGCAGCGGCCTCGCCCAATTCCGCTTT
The DNA here is from genome assembly GCA_008042535.1 of Drosophila tani. Taxonomy (NCBI): domain Eukaryota; kingdom Metazoa; phylum Arthropoda; class Insecta; order Diptera; family Drosophilidae; genus Drosophila; species Drosophila tani. Next base: position 8,109 of record VNJO01007171.1, read on the forward strand.
GTCAGCAGCAATATCTGGTTTCTTTGGCTGGAATTCCGAAAAAAGAAAAAATTATATTGTAAACATATGAGATTCGCCTGCAATTCGAGGTTTTCTGAAGTATGCGATGGAAGACTATTATTGTTAATATTTTTTGGGCAACGGGTTGTAAGTTTGAAGCCCGAAGACTTCCCCAAAGAAAAGTTAGGGAAGTTTTTCTACACTATTGTAAAAGTTACTACAATATCGTAACAGAAACCAATAAAACACTGTGTCTACATTAGACACAGCAATAAACATAAAAAAAAAAAATTGTTTTAACTTTTTTTTGTAAACATTTGAGAAGTCAACATAACCAAAATGCAGAGTTGCAAGAAAGGAGATGAAGGCAAAAACAATTAAGGAAGTTTTCGTCGCATGCCTCAACAATGAGATACCCTGTATTTAATAATATTTTCTCTATGTATCCCTATTAATATTGAATGCGTTAATAAGTGTTAATAAATAATTATTGGCATTACATTTTTAGAATCAATGGTTTAAGATATCTAAGAAAAGTAAGAGTTGCCAGATGGGCAAAATAAGCCACACAATTTTTTTTTACGAAATTAATTCCGCTGAGCTTTGCCCTTTCGTAAGTTGAAATGTGAAGTGATGTACAATACATACATACATATATATGTTACAGTGAGAATAACAGGGGCTTACTGTATTTGTGCTTTGAAAGAGAAATGGAAATGCCACCGGTCCTGTTATGTTTGCAATGTATGTTTGTGAAAAGTCGAATGTAAAAGCTTGGTAACAGAAAGGAATAGAGACAGACTGTTGCCAAGTGAGGTCTGTTCGTAAAGCGCTTGTAAGATGGAGATGACTAGACAGGTACAAGAATATGACATGTGCAAAAAATAAAAAAAGCAGAAAGCAGAAAGTGAAAGCGCAGTAGAAACGAGCAGAACTCGCTGCTTATTTCAAACTTGTAAGAGGGAGATGACTAGAGAGGCACAAGAATATGACAGGAACAGACAGGTATAGAAAATAGGAAAGCAGAAAGTGAAAGCGCAGTAGAAACGAGCAGAACCTGCTGCTTATTTCGAACTTTAGAAAAACGGAAAACTAAATAAAATGGAGCACTACGGCTTAACTCCGATACATACATATATACTTACATACATATGTACATGAAATAATTGTACAACTTTATGATTGATCTTGCCAAATCAAACAGCATTAACAGAAAAGGACTTACAGTTATATCCCCGTTCTTCCAACTGCTCGCAAACACACACAGTTGTAAAACTTTTTCAAACTTGGTTTCTTAAAAAAAGTCTCAACTCTGCTTGCACTACGACTGAACACTGCTGAAGACCGAACGAAATTGTCGCTGACAGAAGGTGAAAGAGAAATGCAACTGTCACCGGTCCTGTTAAGTTTGCAATGTATGTGTGTGAAAAGTCGAATGTAAAGCTTGGTAACAGAGAGGAACAGAGACAGACTGTTGCCAAGTGGGACCCTTGTAAGAGGGAGATGACTAGAGAGCCACAAGAATATGACAGGTGCAGAAAATAGGAAAGTAGAAAGCATTACGACTTAACTCCGATATGTACACTAATATATATACATATATACATACGTACTTATGTACATACATACAAGAAATAATTGTACAACTTAATGATTGATCTTGCCAAGTCATGCAGCATTAATAGGAAAAGGACCCAAAATTACGTGTTTTTTTTTTTTACTTTTACTTTGCCTACTACTATTACTATTACTAGTCGAAATGTACATGCCGTTAAAGAAGCACACAAAAAAAAAATCCATCGGGTTTACAGTTATTTCCCCGCTCTTACAAGTGCTCGCAAACACACACACACATGCACAAACTACGTTCAGAAAAGGCAACAACAAACCACTGCGCCGGTGGCTTCTCCGGAATTATTTCTGGCTGCGCCGCTCGTAGATGCTTCTTCCTTGATGGTTACACCGCCGGACGCTTCGCTGGACATTCTCCACTTGGACTTCTTCACGGATGTTTAGTTAGTTGGCAGTAAAAAAAACTTTTTGCACTTGTGAGCCGATTTCAATCGTTACCGTTGCGTTTCACTAGCTTCTTACAAAAAGTCTCAACTCTGCTTGCACTACGACTGAACGCTGCTGAAGACCGAATGGAATTGTCGCTGACAGTTGAAGGTGACAGAGAAATGGAAATGTCACCGGTCCTGTTATGTTTGCAGTGTATGTGTGTGAAAAGTGGAATATAAAGCTTGGTAACAGAGAGGAACAGAGACAGACTGTTGTCAAGTGAGGTCTTGTAAGAGGGAGATGACTAGAGAGGCACAAGAATATGACAGGTGCAGGAAATAGGAAAGTAGAAAGAAAGCATGACGACTTAACACCGATATGTTTGCAGTGTATGTGTGTGAAAAGTGGAATATAAAGCTTGGTAACAGAGAGGAACAGAGACAGACTGTTGTCAAGTGAGGTCTTGTAAGAGGGAGATGACTAGAGAGGCACAAGAATATGACAGGTGCAGGAAATAGGAAAGTAGAAAGAAAGCATGACGACTTAACACCGATATGTACACACATATATACGCACTTATATGAAATAATTGTACAACTTAATGATGTGATCTTGCCAAATCATGAACCATTAACAGAAAAGGACCCAAAATGGAGCCTCTTGAATTTACAAATTACATTTTTTTTTATATTCACCACTATTACTACTACTATTACTTTTACTAGTCGAAAAGTACACACCGTTAAAGATCTGAATGAAGGACACAAGAAAAAAAACCAGAGTTTACAGTTATTTCCCCGCTATCCCAACTGCTCGTAAACACACACAAACACACACATGCACAAACTACGTTCAAAAAAGGCACCACAAACCTCTGCGCCGGTGGCTTCTCCTGAATTATTGCCGGCTGCGCCGCTCGTGGATGCTTCTTCCTTGATGGTTACTCCGCCGGATGCTTCGCTGGACATTGTCCACTTGGACTTCTTCACAGATGTTTAGTTAGTTGGCAGTAACACGATACACTTTTTGCAGTTGTTAGCCGATTTCAAACGTTACCGTTGCGATACTCTGGCTTCTTACAAAAAGTCTCAACTCTGCTTGCACTACGACTGAAAACTGCGGAAGAACCGAATGGAATTGTCGCTGACAGCTGAAGGAAGCAAAAAGGTAGAACTTGAATGAAAGCCGGCTAAACACAGCTGACAGTGTTGCCAGATAAAAATTTAGCTTTCCCCCTAAAAAATCTCAGAGTCGATATTTCCCCCTAAAAAATCCAGTCTTCCCCCCAAATTCAAAAAAATCGGTTAAATTCAAATAATTAAAAGAAGAAATATCTAATTATGACGTGGAACGTTGCAAAGCGGAAAAATGTCGGTGGAATACCAGTTCTAAGTATCTTAAAGACGGATTATATTTAAATCATTAAAAAGTTACCTATTAAGTATCTATTAAATATATTGTACATTTATGTCAAAACAAGCCTGTCAAAGCTATTCTCAGTTCACTTTAAATCTCAATGGAATTAATATATTCAAGAAATCTTAAAAATATGTTCACAGCTTTCCCAAAATAATCTAAAAAAGCTACGCGCCAAGAATCGACTGCGAAGAACAAATACCGAAAAAAGCGGCGATAAATGGTCAACACTTCTATGCAAGTCAAATTATCTAGAATCTATAAGAATATGCTAAAAACTTGCCCCAAATAAATTAAAAGAGCGAATCGCCACAAAACGTTAGCGGCGAAAAAAATACCGAAACAATCGCCGATAAATGGTCCACCCTTGACAGCCGACGTCGGTGCCGTGGCAACTCTGGCCGCGCGACAACAACATATGATGCACATAACCTCAACGCAGAATCGTTATCGATAGCACTTACCTCCACCCCCCGCACCAACAACTCCGGTACGAAGTGTTTGTGTGCAGAAATTTTGATTAAAACCAAGCGAAAATTGGCAAACATATTGTCCAATTCAGCGACAAGCGATTGCCCAACGAGGAGCAGGCCAGGGGCAGAGCAGCAGCAGCAGCAGCATCAAACGGAAAAGCGCATTTTCCACGAGAGTTTCCCTTTTGGCCGCAGAAGCGTCGCGTGTGCGGATCTTTCAGCGGTGAATAACCTACGGCTTTTCGTCTTTGGAGGCCAGCGGAGGAGCGTGTTGCAGTCCCAGCCGGGAAGATGGTTAAAGCTAAAAAGGGCAAGAAAGAGATACTGACCAAGGTCGAAGGCGGTTCCTCGGCGGACGAGATGTGAGTAGCCGTAGGCCCCCTCTGGCAGCCCCTGCCAGCTTGGCAACTTTCTAAACTTCCCCTTTTTCAGCTCCGACGTGGACAGCGAGGTGAGCCTGAACAACAAGAAGAACCAGCCGGCCAAGGGCATGGATGTCCAGCAGCTGACCAAGGCGGTCAAGAAGCTCAAGGTGAAGGGCAAAGGCAAGGCGGCCTCCGACGATGAGGAGGAGCCCTCCAAGAAGTCTGCCTTTGAGCTGCTGATGGACAACCAGGACGACCAGGACGAACCGGAGCCGCAGCCGGAGGAGGATGACGACGAACCAGCGGCGGCCAAGTCCCAGAAGAAGAAGGGCAAGAAGGCCAAGCGCAAGGGCAAGGACGACGACGAGGAGGATCTGGACAAGGTCCTGGCCGAGCTGCAGGCCGAGTATGCCGGCGAGGCAACCACCACCACCACTGTGGTCTCGCCCGAGGATCTGGCCGACGAGGAGTTCGCCAAGAAAAAGAAGAACAAGAAGCAGCAGCAGCAGAAGGAGGATGAGGCTGCCGACGAGGACAACGAGGATGAGGAGGGCAGCACCATGAAGTCGGCGGCCCAGAAGAAGAAGGAAAAGAAGGAGCGCCAGAAGCGGGAGGCGGCCCTGGCCAAGCAGAAGCCCAAGCAGGCAGAGAAACCACCGCCACCACCGGCACCCGAACCCCAGCCAGAAGCTGTCGAGGAGGAAGCCCCCGAAGAGGAGGAAAAGGGTGGCAAGGCCAAGGCCAAAAAGGGCAAGAAGGACAAGAAGGCCGCAGAGCCCGAGGAGGAGAAGAAGGACACCAAGAAGAAGGGCATGTCGGCGGCCATGGTGGCCGCCATGCAGGAGCAGCTCAAGAAGCGCAAGGAGGAGGAGGAGCGCCTGCAACGCGAGGAGGAAGAGCGCCTACGCCGCGAGGATGAACGCGAGGAGGCGCGCCTCGAGGCAGTGCGTCTCGAAGCGGAAAAGAAGGAGAAGAAGAAGCAGCGCGAGGCTGAGCGCAAGGCGCGCTTAAAAGCCGAGGGCAAGCTGCTCACCAAGAAGCAGAAGGAGGATCGCGCCCGAGCACAGGCTCTTCTAGACTCCCTCAAAGCCCAGGGCCTGGAGATACCCGATCCCAACGACCGAAGGGCTCCACGACCAGGCACCCGCATCCGTCCCAACAAGAAGAAGGGCCCGAAGGACGAGGTTACTGAGGCAGAGGAGGCCAAGACCGCAGAGGCCGAAGCCCAGGCCGCTGCAGCTGCTGCTGAAGCTTCAAAGAAAGCCGAAGAGGAGGCTGTGAAGGAAAGCTGGGATGCCACTGACAGCGAGGCAGAGCCCGAGGCCGAGGAGGAGTCCTCGCAGGCCACCACCACCAACAAGGCAGCCGAGGAAGGCAACGAAGATGACACCGATGAGGATGACAGCGAGGATGACGACGATAGCGATGATTCGGAGGAGGAGAGCGATGAATCCGAGGAAAAGGACACTGCCCTGGCCAATGACCCGGAATCCCGACGCCTCCGTGCCGAGGCCCGCATCCTGAAGCGCCAATCCGAGGCCGAGAAGAAGCGCTCCACCGACGAACTGCGCGCAGGCGTTGTCTGCGTCCTGGGACACGTGGACACGGGCAAAACCAAGATCCTGGACAAGCTAAGGCGCACGCACGTGCAGGACTCGGAGGCGGGTGGCATTACCCAGCAGATTGGCGCCACCAATGTGCCCATCGATGCCATCAAGGAGCAGACCAAGTACGTCAAGGCCGCAGTCGGGTTTGAACATAAGCTACCGGGTCTCCTCATCATTGACACGCCCGGCCACGAGTCCTTTAGTAACCTAAGGAACCGTGGCTCCTCCCTGTGTGATATTGCCATCCTGGTTGTGGACATTATGCACGGTTTGGAGCCCCAGACCCTCGAATCTATTCAGCTCTTGAAGAAGAAGAAGTGTCCTTTTATTGTGGCCCTCAACAAGATCGACCGACTCTACGACTGGAAGCAGCTGGGGCGGCGGGATGTCAGAGATGTGATTAAGGAGCAGCAGAGCAACACTCAGTTGGAGTTCCAGCAGCGCACCAAGGAGGTCATTCTGCAGTTTGCCGAGCAGGGTTTGAATGCCGCCTTATTTTACGAGAACACGGACCCCAAGACCTACATTTCGCTGGTGCCCACCAGCGCCATTTCGGGCGAGGGCATGGGCAACCTGCTCTTCATGATTGCCGACTTTTGCCAGAACATGCTGGCCAAGCGGCTCATGTACTCCGAGGAGCTGCAGGCCACCGTGCTGGAGGTGAAGGCTCTGCCTGGCCTGGGCACCACCATCGATGCCATCCTCATCAATGGCAAGCTGCGCGAGGGCCAGACCATGGTGGTGGCCGGCACGGACGGGCCCATTGTCACCCAGATCCGTTCGCTGCTGATGCCGCAGCCCATGAAGGAGCTGCGCGTGAAGAACGCCTACGTGGAGTACAAGGAGGTGAAGGCGGCGCAGGGCGTCAAGATCGCGGCCAAGGACCTGGAGAAGGCCATTGCGGGCATCAATCTACTGATTGCCCACAAGCCGGATGAGGTGGATATTTGCACGTAGGTTTAGTTATTTATTAATATATTTTTGGTGCAGTTTTTAATTTAATTTCTTTATGTTTTCCAGAGATGAAGTCGCCCGGGAACTGAAGAGCGCCCTTAGTCACATTAAACTGGCCCAGACGGGCGTCCATGTTCAGGCCTCCACGCTGGGTTCGTTGGAGGCTCTCCTCGAGTTCCTGCGCACATCTAAAATTCCGGTGAGTCCTAGAGAGAAATTAAAAACGGAAAAAACTCTTTATAATCAGCCATTTGAAGCGGGTTTGGAATGTATAAGAATTTGAAACACAGCTCTTGCCTCACGGTGTAAAAAGGCAAACGATCGTCTAATTGGGGAACTTTCTTAAGGGATTCTCTTATGTCTTCTGTTTTTTGTCCTTATTCAAAGCTCTCTCCTAGGAGGAAAGGGTTTCTTTTGCTTCTTCTCTGAATTTTCTTTGCATTTAATGTTTTTAGCTTTTTGCTTTATTTATTTGCTATATTTTTATGGTATTTAAAAAGGTAATATCAGGGGTTCTGAAGGGAATTTAAGGAATATCAAGAAAATATTTAATTGCAATGAAACTATTATTTTGTAACAGAAATTAGACTACCTATTGCTTAGATTCAGTTCTTATGAATGTTCCTGCCAGTTTGAGACAAATTTAAGGGAAAAGTAACTAAAGGTTACCTAATATTTTACCCAAAAATTTAAAGTATTCATTCATTATTCTCCCAAAAATTCGGTAATTTTTTTCTGTGAGAATTTAAATAAAAACTGTGACAATTCCTTCATTCAAAGACTTAACTGAGCCACTAAATATTAGTAATTTGCGCCAACTCCAGGTCTTTAGTCAACCTGATCTTAATATACAGAAATCAGAAATCAATTACTAATAATGAAAATACGGTCACGAAAAATCAGAATAAAGAGATATTAAATATTAGTATATAAAATAACACTACATCTTAGCATTAAGAGAGCTTAAAAGGTTCTAGGAGAAACCTTACCACTGTGACCTATCATCTACCTTAGATTTTATTACAAAAATAATTGTTTATCAATTAAAATAATTTTATTTTATGAAAATCAAACAAAAATGATTCCCTTTGCCAATTTTTAAGAATTTGTTATTGGATTAGATAATACATTTCTCTCAAATTAAATCTTCGGCTAGTTATTGCGCCAAAGCACAGCAGGTTTCTGCACAAAAATTGCAGGATGACGGCAAACCAGCCTTTCTGACCAATATTTTCAGCTCAATTCAATAAAATTGATTTAAATCAGCTTACAACTACTCCTACTATTATTATCATTGAATTATTATAGAGTTATATTATTATTAAGGGACCACATACTTGGAACCATTGCAACAAATCCGAAAAGAATAACAATCGAAAACCTAACAAAACCCAATATAAAAACAGAAAGCAACAGAAAAATCCCCCAAAAAGGGAAAGAAAGAAAGAAAGAACCCAGACCGATGCGCTAACATAATTTCGCACTGTGTTTGTTTAGACAATTAGCCAAAAAGAATATTTTTTCGGCCCGTTCAGCCGCATAGAGGGAGAGATAACCTTTTAATAGGTGAGAGCAGCGCGCAAGCTCTGCAATTTATGTACACATTATTTATTTCTGCCCATGGCGGGATATTTCTAACAGCTCGTATAGTCCAACGATAAACAAAATCTTAACCCAACAAAAATTAAAAAAAAAAAAATGAGAAAAACTAGTACGCAGTTTGGAAAATTTGCCAGCTTTTCCCGATATCTTTTGCAAATTGAATTTCTTGTAGCGGCGACAAAGTTGTAAATTTTTGTTGGGCTATTTCTGATGGGAATTATGAGTGCGTGAGGAGGCGGGGGGCAGTCGGGAGAGATCTCCTGCCCGTCGGCGGTCTCGTCTCTGGTCTGGCAGACTACTGCGTCCGCCGTAAACATAAAATGCGTATTTTTGTAAAATGCAACAAACCCGGCACACCAAGATGATGATGATTCATGCCACAAGAAGCCGAATGGCGGGCGCTCAGCCAACAGAGAAGAACACGCACTCGCTCGGGTGTGTGGTGTGTCGTCTGCCCCCCAGTCTCGAGAAGATTGAACGCCCAACTAAAAATACTGGGCCGCTCTATATACCATATAGATACGCATGCAGAAACGCAGATACTATATATATATGCGGCGATGGTGGTGTACGAGTATATATGGTCATCCGCAGCGGATATGACAACTCAAATTCCAATTTAGCAAATATCTCTTCTAGCGATGGGGGGAAGCGACCTAATCAATTTCACACGCCTTAAATGAATGAATTAATTGAGTTTGCTTTGGCTTTTTAATGCGAATTAGATAATCAGTCAAAATTTAATTTCTTTTCGCTTTTTTTTCGAGTTTTTTTTTCGCTTAGCTCAGCTGCGGAAATGTTGCAACGGAAGCGCGGATAGTATGAACGAAACAATAACAAAATAATAAGAGCTATTTGATTCCACACCAGAACCGACATTCGACATTCGATTCCCTCCTCGTCGTCGCTTTTTGTTTGTTCAGCAATTTTCTATTTTCGAGTAAACAGTTTTCAATGTTTGCGACTTGAGGTCGAGTTTCCTTAATTGAAAGCAGCTAAAACACTGCAAATTAATTAATAATGATTAAAACTCTTCTTAAAAATATTTAAAATCATTGTAAAAACGTCTTCTTAATGACGTTTTTACATCTTCTTTGAGATTTAGAAAAAGCAAAGCATGCTTGACCTTAGAAAAATTATTTAGAGCTCAATACATCGATAAAAATTACTCCAGATTTGGGCGGAGGTATTTATTCTAATACTAGCAGATATTTGCTATAGAAATAAATAAAATGAAATGAAAGTGTATGGCATAAACACACATGGACAAGATGCAAGCTAAGTTGTAGAACCTCTTCCTCTTCAGTATTCTGTATAAATCTCCAAATTAGTTTTAATTTTTCTAAGAAGCTTCCCCTGACAATATCCAAAGTAGGAAATCGGCAGAGACTCATCTCTTCCCCACACACACACAATGTTTTTATTTTTCCGCTGACACTACAAGCTCATTAGCGGCAGCAGCCCACATTTGCTAAGGTTTCCCACAGTGTCATCATCTTCATCATCATCATCATCTTTGGCAGGCCGCAACACTTTCCCAGGCCTTAAGGTTCCTCCGATCCGTAACGCCAACGCAATATATATATATAAAGAGCACCGGGCTGAAAAACTATGCAAATTAGCTACCAAATGCAGCCACAGGGCGCGTGGTTGGTTCGGTGAATGAATGAATTGAGCGACTGACTGGCTGACTGCTTGGTACAGGGACAGGGACGTTTCAGGCCACACAGGGGTCACACAATGAACTGGTCACATTAAATATAGATAGATATGGACACTCTGAATGGATTTCAAGGGAGATAATGAGTTTTAGAGAGGCCTGGAGACATTTGTAGGAATTTTAAGAAGCTGATTTATATTAGGAATCTTTGCAGAAACCCTTTCTACCATAAAACTCCGAATAATAGCACAAAGAGGGCACACTATGAGCTGGTCACATTAAATGTGTAAGGATATGTCCACTCTGGTTTCTTTTTTAAGGGGGATTATTAGTTTATGAGAGACTTAAAAACATTTCTAGGAATTTCAAGTACTGGATTTTTACTAACAATCTTTAATAAAATCCCTTTCTACCAAAAAACTTCGAATGATGCTTGGTACAGATACAGAGTCTCACGATGAGCTAAGAAATATTATGGCTACTCTTTTTAGACTTTTAAGGGAGATGCAAAGTTCAAGAAAGACTTAAACATTATTCTAGGAACTTAAATATGCTGATCTAAATTATAAATCTTTTATAAAAACCCTCTCTACCATAAAACTCCGCTCCTATTTTTCGTACAACCATGTGAACTTCCTTTTGTCTTCTTGCATCCCACTGAAATGATTCCCAAGTCTTTGTTTTTTTTCCGAGACTGAGACACTCGCCCATTTGATTTGGTTTTCGTTTGGTGGTCGAAACTCTTAATGAATGAATTAACAACAAATTTCTGCAGTCGCTTGCACATGCTGTCCATATGGCGGCTGCGTTTTTGTCGTTTTTTTTCTTTCGATTTTTTCGGATATGGTGTCGTCGGTTTTTGCTGCTTTTTGTCACATTTTAGACGAAAAATTTGTCGCCATGTCATGTTTACTGCGCTCGTTTCGAAAATCAATTATGGCCAGCTGACTGACTGCCGGACTGCCGGAGTGACTGACTGAATGAATGAGTGACAAACTGACTGAGTGACAGACTTGTGCCGGGGGCTATTCATTCATGATTTTGAGCTAAGACCGCTGCTGGTGCCGACCATGTGGGACGCTGCCGACCACCGGCCGGCTACGTAACAAGTTTCGCCTTCATTTAAGCCAAATTTAGTAACTGGCTAACAACATTCACAGACACTCACTGCCTCGGCAGGCATACCTTTTTTTGGACCGACTAATGCTATGTAAAATGCCATAAAACTTTATAGTTATCGCTGCCAGAGTCATTTTTCTAGGCACCCACATATGATGGCGGCCTTTTTCGACTTGGATGTGGCCTGTGTAGCTGCGTCTGTGGCTATAGATTTCGATTCGCTCTTTCTGCGTGGCCGTTGAAATACGAGCAGGGTTGCCAATTTATTGGCACTGCCAAACTGACGGCCGGAAATTGTCATTTGAGTGGTTGCTGCCGCCGTTGAAAATATACGAGCGAAAAAAATACGAAAAAAATGTCTAAAGTTTTGTCCCGCTTAGCCCATTAATTTCTGACACGTCGCAGGTTGCGTCCATCGCGTTGATTGGCGATTGCCAATCAATCTTGGCGCTTGCAGCGTTCCATTAATTGGTATTCCGGCGATCTGAACCCTTTCAGTCACTTTAAGCGCGAAATTAATTCAATGGATGTCAGTGGGAGACTCTTAAGGCAAGCTAAAATGGTTTTCAACGAAACAATGTACGTTATAGGGGTTTGAATAATTCGTAAATAGTATAATTATATAATATATTTAATAAAAATAGTTCAGGAAATATTTAGCCCAATTTTTAAAACACTTTCCTCGAAATTTGACCATAAAATAGGAGGTTATTTGGGGAAAAAATTTTAGACAATGCTTTTAGTTGATTTTAAAAATTGTATTAATTTCTTTAATGGTTCATAATTATATTTAGGGCAAGAAAATAATTTTTTAAACCTTAACTTTACCATTTATCAATTTTTTATAATATTTAGGGAAAAGAAAACCCTCTCTGATTACTACAAACTTCCTTTTTGTCGCTTAATTGAGTTGTGCATTTATTGTCAGTTAAAATAGCTATGTTTTTAAATAATAATATTTTCTTATATGGTTCATAATTATATTTAGAGCAAGAAAATAGTTTTTTAAACCTTTTTTGTTATAATATTTAGAGTAAAAATAACCCTCCTTGATTACCACAAACTTCCTTTTTGTCGCTTAATTGAGTTGTACATTGTCTCAGCCACTGGGACAGCCTCATACATCATTTCATTGAGGCTTTTTTTCTGCCTTTAATTAATTGACAATAACACAGCCAACAAAAAGAACACTGAGCAAAAGTAACAAGAAACCTTAACAAGAGGCCCGAAAAGAGCAAAAATATACGCAAACAGGGGACAATAAATTGTATGGAAAACAAATCAATTACAAATGTGTTGTGGTTGTTTTTTTATTCTGTATTCTTTATTTATTTTTTTTTTAATTGCGTCCCACATTTTGAGCGGCATTTATGGAAGTTATGGCTATAGTTGTCTGTTGTTGTTTTTTTTCTTTGCTTGTTTGTACAGCGACAGAAACACACACACAGATGCTCGTACAATAATTCATTTCATTGATCAAATAAACATTTGCTACACATTTCGATAAATTAAACACCATTCCGAGTGCCTCTCTCCCCTCGTGCAGGGCGTAACGGTAGCAGCAGCAATAACAACAATAACAACAAGAGCAACTGATCAATGCCGCGCTTTCCATTCATTCATAAAAATTGATTGCACTTGTTGCCCCAGCAGCAGCCTGCCTTGAGGCCATGTGTTTGGTGGAGGGTGTGCGTCACAATCAAGATTAACCATTACCCCATCCATCCAATGGATCCCGCTCATCAGCGGACCTCCCTCTTTTCGATTTTTAATTCTATACGGAAATGTATTGCATTTCTGCGTAGAGTCTTCTGTTTGGAAAACAATATTATAACTTGATTATTGAAAATATCCAACGTATGCTTATTATTTTCCTTCTCTCTAAATTCTTTGAGGAAATGCATTGAATTTCGACGTAGGGGCAACATTATCGCACTTTTATCGAAAATATAGATTTTTTACTTCATCAACTTTAAATTATCGAGGTTTCTGATCAAATAGATCTCTAGAAAATCGACGTCGATTTTATGTTAATTAAATTAAATAAAGTAAATCCTTGACCCTTAGAAACCATAGCCAAGAGCTTATCTAGTTATAATGATTTATCGATTTGATCGATGTTACTTATAATTTCTAATTAGTTATTTATTTATAATCCGGCATATTTATCGATTTAATCGATGTTTTTAAATTATTTAATAAATTTTTAAATACTTTTTTGTTTGAATATACCACAATTTTATCCAACTTATGAAGAACTTGTCTAATTTAACCGATTTATCGATATTTCTTTAAATTTATAATTTATAAATATTTATTTGTTGAAAATCCGACACATATGGATTTATTTGATGTTTTTCTTTTAATTTATTATTTTTAAGATAATAGAAATTTATCGAACCTTTTTAATTTAAACGGCTCATCGATTAAATCGATATTTTTCGTTTAGTTTTCCTTTTTAATACCTTTTGTTTATCGAACTTCCCATTAAATGGTTAAATATTCTGTTAAAATAACAGAATGGGAATCAAAACCATGTCAAAATGCATATATATTTTGTCCGCCTTCAGTTGACAGACATTCCTCGGTTACGTCATGGAAATGTTTTCGCCAGATTTATGGTCCGTTGGCTGCACATTTTTATGATCGCCTGCCGGAAAAACCAAGCCGAAGACAACATGAATGAGCGGCTGCTACCGCTGCCACTCTCTCTCTCTCCTCCCCTCTCTTACACTCTTTGGGGCATTGCAAACACCGTTATGCAGTTGGCCTGCAATTTCTTTCACCGTTTGCAGGTGATGCGAAAGGTACAAAGAGATGGGTACCGAAACGAGGTTAAACCTTGCCAAGTTTGTACCTAATTTCAAGCAGCTTTATTGGACTTTAATTTATATTGAATTTTCAAGCTGAAAGCATGATTTTCTCCTTAAATACTCGAAACATCTCGATATGGTATCAGATAAAGTATTTCTTAACTAAATACAGAACCTTATTAAGCTACCTCAAAGGCTAACTAGCTTAAGCTACAATTATCTGAGTTTTAAATAAGCATCACTTCAATGTTAATTAGAAAATACTCCCATTAAGTACCTAGCTTTGAATGCAGGTACAATTACTTCTACCCGGACTCACTCCCATCACTGCCTAATGTTTGGCTTCATTAACATTTGCACCTCGTAGCCATCAACGGCCAAATATAGCGGTGCTGCCCGGCTGCCATTCATAAAAAAAAACAGAGTGAGTGCACCTCAGTCAGTCAGTCAGTCGTTGGTGGGTTATTTGGCTTATACAACAGCCTGTGCACACTCGTTGTTGCCTTTTGCTGTTGTTGGTTGGTTGGTACACCCGCAACGTGGCTGGGTTCATGTTCATCCATTCAATTTTGCAATCCACACACACACACACCTGTATTTTCTTTGCACAACAATGTGCTACCCGCAGCAACTCTTTCATTTTTTTCTGCTTTTTTCTTTTTGTATTGTTGGCGCTTTTCTTTCTGCTGGCTTTTTCATGAATGAACAGAAAAAATTGCGCACTCAAAAAGTGGCTAGACACCGGCTGCTTCTGCTTCTGCCTTGCTCTCTGAACTGGTATTAGTGATGGCAACTAGTTTGGGCCAAAAACTGGCTTCAAGAACTTGGAGACTTCATTCCGCTTCATCTGAGCATATCCAGTAATATCTCAAAAGTATGCAATGGGTAATTTTAGTCAAAAAAAGTAATTCTAAAATTATTAAAGCATACTTTTCGGCTGTCTTCAAGAGATCTTAAAATCTTTTGCGGTTTTTAACCACTAGGCCCTGAACGCTTCCGGCAAAAATAAACAAATAAAATGAAAAAAAAAAAAAAAAAAAAAAGAGGAAATATAATTTAATATCTCAAAAGTATGCAATGGTTTATTTTATTGAAGCATATTTTTAGGCTGTCTTTAAGAGAGATTTAATATCTCTTGGGGTTTTTAGCCACTAGAAATGATAATTAAATTTAAATTTAACTGGCCAACCCTAAGTGTAACCTAATGCAGGCTTTTCCACGCTGATCCCTGCAACCTCTCTTACTCCCCCTTGGCAACCATCTCTATTGCCGTCAGTGGGAGCTCGGGATGCGAATGAAACTGTGGGCCAGATGCTGCGCTGCCGCTGGATTTGGGCGAAAATGTAATTATGTAGCCATCAAGCATCTACTATTCCTAGGCATTCATTGCGCTGCGGTTGCGTTCTCCATAATTGTGTGCCACTTGTGCCCCGTTGCTGTTGCTGGTTTTGGTTTTGGATTCGTGGATTCGGATTCGGCTTTGGCTTTGGCTTTTGGTAGGTGGGCCAGGTGGGCACAGACAGGCAGGCAGTCACACTCGCATTCAGTCAGAAATGTATGGCCGACGTAATTTGATTCCCACATGCATTTTAATTAAAAGTAAACAACAGAGAGTTTCGCAAATACAGCTCGTCATGCTCAGAGCGCACTGAGGAGGCCAGGCCGCCGCCCCGCCATTCGGCATTGCATTTACACGTTTGCATGCCAAATGCGAAATGCAAAACTATTTGCAACTATGCGAATCCCCAACTGCCAACCGCCAACATCCACATCTGACAGCCAGCGGTGGTGTCGCCCACTCACTAAAAAATAAACTCTGCGGCAGAAGCTGCCAGCAGTAGCGGTATTTAAGGTAATTAGCCACTTTGGTCAGCATTTGTGCTGGGTGGACACCAACAACGCATCGGATGTGGAAATAATTAGCCATATAATCGGTCAGGTTTCCTTTTTTTTCCTGCATCAGATAAAGCAAGGTTTATGCTTGATTACAGGAAAGTATTTTTGGATGTAAGGAAAGTGAGAATGCGTTGGTTTGAGCATAAATATTTACTAAAGCCTTAAATTTACATCTATTCCACATTGGAGAGCATTTAAAGTCTCCCTTTTCCACATATTATTATGTTCTTTAATGTTTATGAAACATCAATGGTTATATAATAGCAGAAATCATATAATAATACAATCATAAGCCTTACTAGACTATTTATCATATTTTTCTGTCAATAAAACCTCAGGGTTTCTATCAAAATTTATTAAACTAAATTAATTCAGCTAATTATGGTTTGCTAAACGGCAAATTACGTATTAAAAATATTTAAAATATATTTATTATTTATTTTAAATATATCTAATTTACTTATTCTAGCAACTAATCTTTTATATTGCTAAATTAAGTATTAATTATGGTTCTTACAACCCAGAACCTTCCTAAAAAAAAGGCTTTAATAACTAACTAAAAAAAACAACGCAATTACTCAATGGAAAGCAAAAAATACTACGAAATTATAAGTTACATAAAAACTAGTTAATTATTGCTTGTTAAACTGCAAACAAGTATTGAATTCTTGCTACTAATTATTACAAATGTTAAATTAAATATTAATCAAGGTTCGTACAACCTAAAACCTTCCCTAAAAAATCTTATTGAAAAAAAACAACGCAATTACTCAATGGAAAGCAAAAAAATACTACAAAAATACATACGAGTATAGGTTGGGAAATATTAAAGACATAAAAACTAGGTGGTTCCAGTGGCGTGACGTCTTCGCTTGGCCCATTCATGAATGGCTCGCTTGTTCGGAGGAGAGGAGCCAGAGATCCGGCGAAGAAGAGAGAGCAGACCGGACCCAGATATGTCCATTGTTGGGTGCTAACCCGCTGTTACCCCTTCTTTCCCTCCATTGCTATTTTTTTCGCTGAATTTCATGAATGAATTTATTCGGCGTAGCCTTTCCCATGTTTAGCGTGCCCCGTAGAACTAGCGAGGCATTAAGGCGGATGAAAGGAAGGAAGTGAGGTAAGAAGCAGACAATGCCAATGTTTTCATTAATGCGACGCAGTTGCCAAAAACAACAAAAACAAATTTGCCCCACAAGAAAACAAAAAAAACAAAAAAAAAAACCCCAGAAGGAAGGAAGAAGAGAAGAAAAACAATGAATGAATGAATGAGTGAACAACCCAAGTGAATGAGTAAATGAATGAATGTATAAATGGAAAGACGAAAACAGAAACAACAACGGAAGCAATTCTTCCTGCCTCCAACACACAGACACAGAGATAGATGCACGGAAAAAAATTAGTATAACTTGATTTATTTGTAGAAAATATATTTTTGTATTATTATATTATTTAAGGGATTTTAAGGGGTGTTTTGCGACCGGGTGTATATTGGGTGCGTTAGCCGGCTCGAGGTCATGAAAGTGAAAATAAATTAATTTAAATTTATTTAAATAAAGAAACGGACAGAGTGACAAACGAACTAGCGGACGAACGTACAGACTGATGAACGGACGAAAGAACAGACAAGGGAAGAGAGGAACAAAAGGACTAACGAAAAAATGTACAAACGGAAAACGGAGAGGCAGGCAGTCGGAAAGAACAAACGGACAGACGAGCAACGGACCAACGAACAAAGGGAGAAATATACAGACGGATGGGCACACTAACCTAACCAGACCTACTTGGCTGTTTATGCTACTGGAAAAAATATATTTATACAATTTTTAAAATTTGAATAATTTTTCCCTGTGCACAGATACGCTCTCGAAGAGCTTATTGCTTAATTTTCATTCATAAACACGTAGCGGCCGCATTTTCAATGAAATCAAATGCCCAACACACGACGACGACGACGACAGTTGAAGGAAAGGAAGTTGCCGGCCCTCAAACGAAATGAAAATAATAGATACAGTATGTCAAGAAAGTGTTTTTACAATGATAAAAAACACACCTTATCATGTTTTTGTGCAAAAAAAAGTAAGTTATAGGGGCATTTTAATATTATTCAAATTTTATTATGAATATATAGGTATCTTAGAGTTGATTAGTGAAGAAAAAACCAAAATTAATTTATTTAACATTCTTAAAAAAAATAAAAACAAATAACATTCATTTTTCATGCAGTCAATAAAGTGTTTTGACAAAAACTTTAAGTCTTCTTATTTTGTAGTTTATGGCATTTTAAGACTTTGTATGGCCACCTTTGGCAGCATAAACATCCTGCAAACGTGTTTTAATCGAATTTATGTTTTTTTCCATGTCCAATGTCTCCGGATTCAGCATTCATTCCTCCAATATGGCAGTTTTCATTTAATTTTTGTTTTTAAGGCTTCATTTTGCCACCTTTTTCTTTAAAATTGCCCAATTTTCAATTGGGCTTAAGTCTGGACTCTGGGGTGGTGTGTCCATGACTTATCCGCAATTGTGGAGTAACCAC
>VNJO01007172.1:0-68502 GCA_008042535.1 Drosophila tani
TAATTGATATGGCAGTAACGAACTCTTATATATTATACAGTCGTATACAAATGGCGAACGAGGCGAACAAGGAAAAAATGTTGGAGCTCCCAGATTTTAGAGAAGCGGTGGCCGCAGGTATGGTAACATACAAATGCAAAAATTTACCAGGTCGTCCATCTACATATAGATCGCCGTGCTCTCAGCTAGTGCGAGCTATAAACTCACCATCCTCTCGGATAGAGCAAACAGCACAGTCTCCACTGTCTCACCGATCACCACAGCTTGGCCTTAAACAAGGAAAAAAATCAAAGCACCCTATATCAAGCTTGCGTTTTGATCAGGTAAACCATTTTCCTCATTGGTTGGAGCGAGAGAGTGGAAAACGTCGTTGCAAATTATGCAAAACATCACAAACACAATGCATTTGCCCTAAATGCAACTTACATTTATGTTGCACATCTAATAAAAACTGTTTCTTAGAGTATCATACCAAAAAATAAAATTTGACATGGCAAAACAAAATTGATTCTATTTACTCTCAAGTGCCTAAGGGTGCCTTGAGGCACCTATTCAGTTTTTCTCACCTTACAGGTAAAAAAAAGGTTCTACGTTCTTTTTAATAGCATTTTTGAGTTAAGAAGGCACAAATCAATTTAGAAAAAATTATTTCATTTAATTTCTTGCGTTATTGTGGAAAGTGGCATTAGAGGGTTAAATTGCAAAAGCGGCGGCCAAAATTTATTGCGAATTTTTTTAGGTTTCAGCTAACCTTTTGGATGGAGTCAGTGATGGCAATAAAGTAGCTTGAAAACTTCAGGCAAATAAAAGAGTTGTTGTTTTAGAGCTGTTTTAATTAATATATATTTTATTTATGCTTTAAACTATTTTCTACAAGGAATAATTAATTTACTGAGCTTATTTCGAGTTTATTAAATTTAACGATATTATTGAAACTGTTTTATTTATTATTATTTTAATAAATGTATAGTAAATATAAAATTTATAAAAGCTAATGGATATACGATGTGTTCATTTTGGAAAGTCAAATAAATTAATAACTTTGCTTTTTTTTGACTCAAGATGAAAGTTATTCAGTTTATTCTATGAAAATCGAGCAAATGCCTGTATTTATTAAGGCCAAATTAAATTTTAAAATAAAGTTAAATAGACAGCACTGAGCACCACCTCATTTTGAGACCTGCTGCTGTCTGCCTTTGTTTTTTTTTGAAGTAGGAAACATTGTGAAAGTGCAAGGCAAAAACAAAAAAAATGCGCAGAAGAAATAACATGGGGAACTTAAGTAAACATTAATTTACATAACTTCTGTGCAAATGACGAGGCTTGGAGGAAGGTAGGGCTGGGGAGGACCAGAGGTCTGCTGGGCGGGGCCGGTTGTCGTCGTCATCGGGCACGAAAGCCGGATCCGGATCCCAAGTCCGGACGTGGGCGTCAGCGCTCTTGTAGCCCGGCGTTATTAAAAAATTTAAAGCATGTTTTGCGGCGCAGCGCGGCCCTGAGAGGAGGATTTTAGAGGGGTTTCACCGTATCTGGGTCCTGGCAATATGGCTCCTGCTTAGTTGTCACTGTCTGTGGCACTCGGCCCGGGCTGTTTGTGTTTGTGATCGACGGCGTACATAAGGCAACCGGAGAGAGAGAGAGACTCCACCTAAAAATATATATTTTCTTTTTTTTTCGTGGGCGTCGTCTTGGTCCTTCTTTCATATCCTTGTGGCGGCAAACGGCGCTGGTGTGTCGGAGAGAAGTGCCAGAGTCTGTTTTCAATGTTGCCAGAAGTCGCTGCTTTTATGTAGCCACTTGGTGAAGGCCCGAGATGGAGTAAGGACGGAGACTCCACACCTAAGGGAAGCTGAGAGGACCACGGAAAATGCTCTACAAGTTTGGGAGAAAAAGTACTAAGAAACAAAGGGATTAAAATATATAAAAAATAAAATAATTGTAAACATATTTCTAACTGCTTAAATTATATATTTTAATAACCTACCCATAGGTATAATATTTATAGGGAAACATAATATTTGGTAGAGTTTTTTAAGGATAAGTCCCTTTAAAAAATATTTTGTTATTTTTTGAAAGAAATTAATTTGGGAAAATATTTGTGGCCTTTAGTTTGACAAATATAAATCCAAATATTTTATTTAGCTAAACGAATAATGGAATATATTCGTAAATTTATTTAAAAAAATTTAATAAGAAATATATTTACCTCCAAAAGTCGCTTAAATCCGGCCTGCAAACATGGAGAATACCCTGCCCAAGAATTAATCAAGCGAGTTACAATGACAGCGCATATTATTTTCTTCTCTTATGTCCTCGCCACACTTCAGCACAGGACACCCACTCCCAAGTGCACCCCCCTCTGCAGCCAACTCCCACCCCCCTTTCCGGCTTTGCCAATGCCGCGCAGCTTAGCGAAATTGTTTGCGAAAATACAACACAATATTCAAGAATAATGATGACATTGTTGACTCCAGTACCCGGCGCGAGTCATAAAAAAAAAGAAAAAAAGAAAGATGGGAGTTGGGGAACCGCAAGGACATCTTCCGCAGGATTAAACGCCCTAAACGCCCCGCTTTAGACACTGCAACGCCCCAATGGCGGCAGCGAGGAGAGTCCTTTGCCGGAAGGAGACAGGGGGCGCGAAAAAAGCAAACACGATTACCATATTGTATGATATGAGGCTATATCTGAGCCGGGCTATAACCGGAACCAGGACTCCTCCCGACCCAAGGCAAACACAGAGCCTGGAAATATAAATTGAAATGAATTGAAGTTATGGCATTAGACAGTTTTGGCAATAATCAGACGTTGATGTGTCCCATTAGCATTTAGAGTATGTGTTCGCTTACTAAGGGGGCAGTAGGGGTATTTGCAGTAGAAAATTATATTTTTTAAAGGACATTTGATGTCTTAAAGAATTGTGAAAGTATTTTTAATAGTGAGAATTATAGCAAAGAATTGCTAGCATTTTTTCCAACTTTCTGTATCTAGAATCCCCCTCTAATCCCTTAATTAATAACACTTTCTCCTGTGTTGGCACAAGGACCCGAAACTAAGACATATATTTTTTATATATACAAACTGGATCTAAAATCTAAACATTAAGCCTACAAGAGAAGTAAAAAAGCAGAGTGCTTGGGCTACCAGCTGAGCTCCTCGGGCAACCCGCCAGGGTACTCGCCCGTCAGGCAGGCGGTGCAGTAGCCCGCCTTCAGGGGATTCACGTGGGTCTTGTTCATCTGGACGGCCTTCACCAGTCCCTCGACACTGAGATAGGTCAGGCTGTCGGCGCCCACATGATCCGCCAGCTGGTCCGCGTTCAGCTTGTTGGCTATGAGCTCCTCCCGCGTCGGGATGTTGATGCCCATGTAGCAGGGATACTGCAGCGGCGGGCTGGCTATGCGGATGTGCACCTCGGTGGCGCCGGCATCTCTCAAGAGCTTGATGATGGGGCCAATGGTGTTGCCCCTGACTATGGAATCGTCCACCAAGACGATACGCTTGCCCTCGACATTCTGGGCCAGGGCACCGAATTTCTTGGCCACTCCCAGTTGGCGCAATCTCGTCGAGGGCTGGATAAAGGTGCGGCCCACATAGCGATTCTTGCACAGGACCTCTCCAAAGGGCAATCCCGACTCCCTGGCATAGCCATGAGCGGCGGCCGTGCCCGATTCCGGCACTGAGCTGACCAGATCCGCATCCAGCGGGGATTCTCGGGCTAGCTGACGGCCACACTGGAGGCGGGCGGAGTATACCATCTGACCCTCGAACATGGAGTCGCTGCGGGCGAAGTACACATACTCGAAGATGCAGAAGGCCATCCGCTTGTAATCCGGTCGCTCCACAATGTCCACAGTGCGGTAGCCATTCCGCGAGAGCTCGATGATCTCGCCGGGCTCCACCTCGCGGACATACCGCGCTCCGATGGAGAGGAAGCCGCAGCTCTCACTGCTCACCACCCAGCCCTCGGCCAGGTGGTCGTCGATTCTCGCATGGCCCGCATCCAGGGGAACGATCTTGCCCAGACACAGAGGTCTGTTGCCATAGGAATCCCGCACGGCGTAGATCTTGTCCTTGTGCATCACCACCAGGGAGTAGGAGAGCGGAGCGAGGGTCATGAAGTGCCTGATCCTCGCCGGCCAATTGGGCCCGTCGTGCTCGGACACATCCTCGGGGGCACAGCACAGGGACTGGGCTATCAGCTCGCTGTCGCTGTGCGTGGACAGGCCCACTCCTCGCTCCAGGACCTCCCGCCTTAGGGACTCGCAGTTCACCAGCTCCCCGTTATGGGCAATGGCCAAGGCTCCGTGGGCCGTGTGGACCACGAAGGGCTGGCAGTTGACCACCTCGGAGGCGGCCGCCGTGGAGTAGCGGGTGTGGCCTATGCCCAGGTTGCCCTTCAGCTTCCGGATGGCCTCGTCGTTGAACAGATTGTTGATCATGCCCATGCCCTTGTGCACGCTGAAGTTCTTAGAGCTCTTGCCCAAGCTGGTCACTATTCCCGCCGACTCCTGGCCGCGATGCTGCAGGGCCACCAGTCCGAGGCAGATCATCTGGGCTATGTCCAGCTGCAAGCGGAAAAATCTCAATTAGCAACGGGCTGGTTTCATATGTAATTGTTATCATTAAATATATTAAAGCAGAGAATTCTATTTATAGGTTTGATTATTATTTATCAGTGACATCAGTGATAATGTAATATATTCTAATATATATTATTTTTATTTATAAATGATTTAACAGCTCAAAAATATATCAAAACAAATGAGCAATAATTAGATTAAATTTCTGAAAGCAGAGTAGAATTTCAGGTTGCGTTAAACGGTAACTAAGATCTTGTATATGATACTCTTGGGACGCTTTCTAAATGATTTAAAATCTCTAGAAACTTCTATGTATAGCATACTTTTGAGATACTGTCTAAATGTTTCCAATTCTCATAACATTTGTAAAGTTTTTTTCTGTTTGTTTGATTTTTTAACAATATTTCAACTTTTAGTGTGTGAAAATGGATCTAAAAGCTGAAATGGTAGATTTTAAAGTTACCCGTGTGAATTTTATTTTTTTAAATTAAGTTCTTAACATATTTTAGATATTTAAGATCTCAAGTAAATAATAACTACTTAACCATATTTTATAGGTCTTAGAAAATATTTCTTTGTAATATAAAGTCTCAATTTTTGTCTGCTGCTTACATATTTTGTACAACCTTTCATATTATATTCCTTACAAGACAAAAAAAATAAGGAGAAATGTAATTCCCAATGATTTCCCAGATCATCGATCCCCAAAATGATGCTGATAACGAGATCTCGCGTCTTTCGAGAATTTCTGTTATTTTCCATTTCATTACAGTCCCGGCAATGGCAATAAAAATATCAACAACACAGAGATTACAACAGCAGATTCGCTTCGATTTCATTGACGTCACCACCGCCACCACCGCAACAATCTCTGGGCATTGGCCACAGCATCATCGTTAGGAGGAGGCTATGGCCAGAAGATGGGGTACTGAGGCCTACCATTGACCCACTTTCGAGCGATTTGCATACGTCTTTACGTATGACAGGGCCGCATAGAAACTAGAAATTCAAATGGATTTCAATGATCTGCATTTGACAGGCTCAATGATCAGCAAAGTGATCAGTGCAGTGATCATGCGCTCAGTTATCTATGGGTTTTTTGAGAATGTGCTGGGAAATATTGGCAGGCTCTAGTAACTGATTGTGATCTTGGAAGCTTGGATTACTTAAGATTTTCTATATATAATTATCATTTAGTAAGGTCTGAGGCGCACATGTCATAGATTACGTAGTCATGCAACGAGTTACTTCGTTGTATCTATTTTTAATCTGATTCTAGGACGCTTCTTCACATTTTTAAAATCATTTACTGCAATTCTCTGCCTTAAATTTAAATAAAATAATTTTTAATGCGCACCTGTGTTGGATAATCCCCGCAGGCGATGGCTCCAAAGACGCCACACTCGCAGGTCATGCCCGTGGCATCCACTCCCTTGGGCTGTTCGGACTTGTAGATCTTGTCGGGAAATACTTTTGGAACCACATCCTTTTTCCTCTGGCAGCAGACCTCATCTAATGCATAGGAAATAAATATTTAGTCCTGGATATCTCCACTAATTACTTGATTATTTAAGCCTTACCTTTACTGAGTTTGTCACAGCAATTTCCCGCCTCACTTTGCGCCATTATTTGAAATTTTATCTTAATGAACCTTTGAGTATCGATTTTCTTGTGTGGGAATTAAGTTGAGAGTGAGGAATTGAGACACTGTCTGTACACTTTGCACGAGATCGCTGGCTCGCTCGATCACTTGATCACTTTTATTGGAATTGAAATCGGAATCGGAATCGTTCACGTCTGCATTGATTGAATGCCAGCGGAATTATGAATGTTCATGTTACAGCCGCGCCTAATTAAACCTCCGATCTTCATCATCATCATCACCGTCGGCATCGCACATATATGGCACACATCGCTCTTGTATATATATAAAGTCTTACTTATCAGTTGTAGCCGGGAGAATGCAATCGAGGCGGCTGATCAGAGGCAAGAGTAGACGAGGAGCACAACCGCATCGAGAAACGCATTCCGGGCTAAATTTGATACCCCTGCAGATTTATTTTTTTTTGTATGCCAAATATGCCAAATAAACACTGGATCATATATTCTCACGTTCGGCTTTGATCGTCACGAGGATTCAATGACCGCATTATGTCCGTCTACGCTCTACAAATCACAAATCACGCATCCAATTCGACATTGATCTCGAATCGGGCACTGAGGGAAAATTCTATAGAGATTTATAGTTATTGAAATAAAAATTAGAATCTTAAAGCAAACTAAACTCTTGAATTAAAATATAATTTAATAGAAACAAGCTAGAGTGCCTTTTTAAAAATATTTCCGTTCTTTCTTTCATTAATTATTTTTTTATATTTCTTCAATTGTATAATTTATGTCTTTTTGCTAAAAGTATTTTTTTTTATAGATTTAATTTGTATTACAAATCTTTCACTAATAAAATTTAGTGCTTAAAATAATATAAACAAATATTCAACTAAAATAAAAGGTTTTAACTAATTTAAATAAGAAAAACAGAGCACAGATACAGAGACTATCATTTCCAAACTATACCTTAGACCTTGTTAGGTTTTTTTTATTTTTTAAATATTTATAACCGTTTTTTTTCTCTCTGCATGCCCGCCTTTAATCATTCCCGATTTCGCCTAATCAGCTCAAGCGTCGGCACATGCATTTCAAGATCAAAGTTTAATTATTTTCTTAGGGCCCCCCTGGAGGCTGTGTCGACGCGAAAAAGATCTTCCTGAAACTTATATAAGTTCTCCTGCTCCCTTTTCTACATATGCTTTACATACATTGTTGCTTATCTGCGGTGGAAAATGCGTTTATTGACGCATTTTAGAAGCGCTTTCCATACACTTTTCGCGTAAACAATAACAGATTAAATTATGTTTTTCTTTTGCAATTTAAATGGGCTGTGCTATCGCGAAAAATACGGCACTTTGCAGGCCCCCAATGGAGTGGCGATCGGCCGCGAGGGTTGATCGATCACACGATTGCCGATTGCCGATCGTAAACAATAAACAAATTCCAGTCCCGGTCGCCAACTAATCACTTGTGCTAATTATAAACGCTGCTACGTCTATTATTTATAAACAACTTGTTTATAATGCTCGGAAAAGCTGAGCCATGTGATCAGCTCAACTCATTTTCGATTTAGCACTGATTTTGAATATGATTTTGATTCCGATTTCGCACCTCATCTGATGCAATCGAAGCGACCGCAGGCATAAGCGTCTGCTGCGGTTTGTCTACCTGATAAGTTACTGCAATATATTTATTTAATTTTATATATATGTCAGACCCTACTATATAGTTTATAACACCGATCGGGGCAAGTGCTGAGCCGAACTGAGGTGACCAGACACAACACCGCCGTTTTTATGAACGTGTTGTATAAGATCGTGGCGTGTGGAAGGTTTTAATTGCTTTTTCAACTACTTTAAATATAGGTTGAACCGCAGAAAAAATTATAATCAAGTGTATACTTATTTTTAAAAAAATTTCCAATTAAAAAGTACGTACTTAATAGTTGAAAAATATTTATGGAAATAATTTAAGCTCGACTGCGCTGTGTATGTTCCATCTAACTGTCCTAGAAAATATTTTATATTCTTAAAATTATATTGCAACATCTATTTCTATTTTTTTTTTTTTTAATTTAGAAGAAGCTGAAAATTTTAAATTATAAAAAAAACGACTGTTTTGTCTAAAATAAAAAACTTTAGAAAGCAAGTGCTATTTAACCGTAAACAAAATACTAAAGCCAAGAATTAATGCATTAAAAAAACGGGGTGTATTTAATCTATTAAATTCTCAATAATTTATGTAGTTCAAGGCCTTTAAATACATATTAATTAGATTAATTACCATCACTAAATTATTGTCCGTAATCCCTAATAATCGGAGCTTCCCCCACAAAAATTTCTTTATCAAAACTTAAAGTTTCCACTTCGGATTGTGACGAGTCATAGCAACAGAAGCTGCCCTTTAACGAAGAGATAACCCATATAGGTAGCCCCCCATCATTACCTTTTATTATCAGTATTTTTCGGCAAAAACAACAAACAATCAAACAAACAAACGAAATACAAAAGGAACTAAGCAAACAAACAGCCGAGCGCAGTTAATCAGATGCGGCATACATATAATGTGGAAATGAGCATGACTTGGCCTGGGATGGGGTGGAATGGGGTGAGCATCTTCTCGGAGATTGGGTGTGTTTTGTGGTGTCCAAGAAAAATGACCAACCGAAAATCGCTGGGGTTTGGGGTTTTTGGCCAGTGTGAGACATGTGTAACCACTTGAATTTCATTTGGCGAAAAGCTTTATCGAAAATTATGCGAATGTTGTTTGACTTTTGGCCAAGCGCCACCAAACTGGCCAAGCTGCTGCTGCTCCGCGGGATACTCCAACAGGCACACCCCACTCCTAAGCGGGGAAAATAGATCTGGAACTCTGCTCATGCACAGGGAGAAATTGGGTTTTAATGGGGTTTAATAAATTATATTTACTGAGGAAGAAAGAAAATGAAAGGTAGAATAGTTTAGAGTCTTAAAAGAGTCACTAAAAAATTGATTTTAAATGAAATCTAAACCAGGCATAGTTTTATTTAAATATTTATTTTTATACCCTTGCAGAGGGTATTATAATTTTGACCAAATGTTTGCAACGCAGTGAAGGAGGCATCTCCGACCCCATAAAGTATATATATTCTTGATCAGCATCACCAGCCGAGTCGATCTAGCCATGTCCGTCTGTCTGTCTGTCCGTCTGTCTGTCCGCCGTCCGTCTGTCGGTTTCTACGCGAACTAGTCTCTTAGTTTTTGAGCTATCGAGCTGAAATTTTCAGCATAGTCTTATTTCTTTAGCACGCAGTATATATGTCGGAACGACCGAAATCGGACTACTATATCCTATAGCTGCCATAGGAATGATGGCGAAATTAATGTAAAAAAAATTTTAACTTCTCTGTTTTTCAACGTATTTCTAAAAATTTTGAAATATAGCAGTTTTTTATGCTTCTAAAATAACGGTTTTATTTTCATTAAGATCGGACCACTATATCATATAGCTGCCATAGAAGCGATAGGTCGATTTATACGAAAATGTAAAATTCTACATGTAAAATGTAAAATTTACAAAATTCGATGTTTTTTCAACATTACTAAAAGGGTTCAATTTTCAATGATCCAATTGCAGACTGCAAGGGTATACCAACTTCGGTTTACCGAAGTTAGCTTTCTTTCTCGTTATTAAATAAAATGTTTCTTATATTTTAAAGACTTAAACTTTAAACTATGAAATACTTATAATATTTTTATCATTTTAATTTTACTACATTTTTATTTTAGTACTTGTTTGTCATCTTTAATTCTTCATTAAAATGTTCCTGTCACTGCAAATGACCTTTATAAAATCCATAAAACCTCAAGACTTTTCTACATTTATCCAGCATGTATTTGCAGCTTTTTAATTTCATTTTTTTAATGTTATAGTATTTTTCCCTGTGTAACTAGCTAACTGCTTAGAAGGCTGATAAAAATCCAACACACACTCTCAGCTCACAGCTAAGCAAACAGATAATAAAGAGGAAAATGATGCTTCAGCGAGTGAGTTTCCAGGGGGATGGGAATGGGAATGGGGGGCCTTTCGCATATGTGAGTGCTACACCCCCCGCTGCTGCTGTTGCTGCTGCTGCTCCTCCGCCTCCTCTGGAGCGGCGCGGCTGCTGCTCCTGGACGCTGGTCCACGGACCGTCTGCCTCATGCATAATTCAGCAGAATTCTGAATGATTATTCTTTATGGGACTGTTTATTTCTTTTGACCATTTATTTCAAGTTGCCTCCGTGGCGGCGCTCGCCGTTCCGTTGGCTCTCCTGGCCCTTTCTCATTATTTTTATACAGTTTCCAGTTGCTTGCGCTCGAAATGATTTTGACCAACGGTGACGCAAAAATCATCAAATGGTCCTCGTCCTCGTCGTCGATTGTGTGTGCTATCTATTGAACCAAAAACGTTAAACCCACCCACTCTGCCAGCCATGTATGGAGAATATATATGCCACCACCCCCGAGAACGGCATCCTGGAAGGACATCATCCTTTGGCCACCACACATGGCCAGGCTGTGGCTCCGCCTCCTTTTTTTTTTGAGGAAAGTAGCCAAGGGCTCTCCTCCGTTTGCTTTCAACGCATCATTTCATTTTATTTTATGCCCGCTCCCAAAAGTGACCAGCAAATGGTAAGCGAAAACGAGCAGGGAAAAATAAATTTTTTTTGTTTTTCTCCGCTGGCCGCAATTGAATAAAATGTGTTCCTTTCCCTAAATGGCAAGTAAAGGGGGAAATAACCGTAGCCATAATATGGCCAAAAATTGCAATCCCTTCCTATATTCTATGCCTTGAATTTCTTAATCAAAATTGTAACTTAAAATGCCAGATATTTTTACTTGATCACCCCTTGAACAAAAAATAAATAAAATATAGCTTTTAAAATATACATTTAACTTATATGAAATCACTTGTAAATAATATTATTAGATTAAAGATTTTAATTTCATTAATCTCTCAATTTTTCCCCTATCACTTTTCCAATGGTCACCTCTTAATCACTCTTTCGCAACTCTTGCCAACTCCCAATTGCAATCAACATTGCCTGGCCAAAAACTTTAATTAGAGACCGAAATCCAATTGCTTTTTCTCTTGGCCAAGACGAATTTCAATTAAAACTAATTGAAAGCCGCATAAACTTGGTTTAAGTAAACAAAAACCAGAGCTAACAGAGCACAACTTTCGCGGTATTCCTGCAAGCACAAAAATATCGAAGGGACCCAGGTCCTCCCTGCCGTTTTTAATTCGTTTACGTTTATTATTTATTCCAAAAAACGAAAAAAAAAAACAAGGAACCAAAGAAGCTGAAGAAATCCGTCGTTTAAATTTGTTGTCTCCACCATGTTATTTGTCTTTTCGAGCATTTCTTTATGTACCATTTGCATTTGCTTTATATATACGTATATATTTATGTACTATATAGCTCAAAATACTCATTTCTCGACGGTTATTTTATTTTTTCCTTGGCTCTGTGAGCGAAATTTGCATAACGAAGCAGTCACAACAACAACAAATAATAGTACCGCCTGAAAAAGTGGGCGTGTAAGCCCGACTGACTGGACCAGCGCGCGCTGTCAGCTTTCAAGTTTACTTAGTTGCCAATTTGAGGAGCGTTGAAATTGTCCAGCGATGTGTACCACCAGCAGCTCCAGCCCGCCCACCTCTCCCACTTCTCTAATTAGTTTTCCAATTCAAAATACCTCCGGGACACTCAGAAAAATATATATTCAAAAGCTTAGGTAGAGAGATTATTGATAATTAGGTTTGCGTTATCTATGATCAAGATATTACCCTGAAGACTCAAGAAAATAATCCCTTTAAATTTAGAAATTAGAAAGAAAGGTTCCCAAAGTTTTTGCTTATGATTCCCAAGTGCGTATTCATTCTACGAAACTCAGTGACTTTGGATGTATCTATAATCCGAGAAATCAAATAAAAAAAAAACGAAATGAAGCCCTTTAAAATAATTTATTAAGTTTATTAAGTATAACTAACTTCTGAATGAAATAATTCAAACGTGTGTGCCTATAATTCTCAAGTGCGTATTTATCATTCGGATCAATCTACGAAAGTAAGCGACTTTTATAGATATTTTTAAACATTTTAAGCAGTATGATAAGCAATGTTCAAGATTATTCGAATTTATTCATTATTTTAATATTAGAAGCTAACAAAAATCTATAATTTTTTTAAATTAAGATTTTATTATATATTTTTTATTCTGCTCAGTAATTACCAATTAAAGTGAAAGTTTTAGCTAGCTATATTCATATAAAAAAGAGGAGAATAACTCAACAAACCAATAATAATTAATTTCCTAAGATTTGTATTTTTTGGCCATTCAATAAATTGTTTTTCTAGTCCCTCCTAATATCTTGTCATTTTTAAAAAGTAGACCAAAAGTAAATCTGTACTGCTTTCTTGGCGCTATTTTAAAGCCAAGTTATGCATTCTTAATGAGCCCCCGGATTGACGTCTGTCAAAGGGGGCCAGGAACGTGGCCCATAAAAGCTTAATGACTTTCAATTTGTGGCACATTAGACAGAAACAGATACAGATCCCAAGTAACAACAGCGAAACATGTGTAACACCCAAAAATAAACGCAAGAAGTGCGCGCCGTGGCGGGGCTTCTTCTTGACCGGGTTAATTAGCATTTCGGAAACGTAAATTGAATTAAGAACTCACCAAACAAAGTGTAACTGCTCCAGTTACGCGTGAGAATTTCTGGCAATTTCTAAAGGGACTCAACTCAGGCTGGTGTGCGCATAAAATTTCAATTTTCACAATCCAAAAAGGGGGAACCGGCGCGACACATTCCCAAGGTAAGCTGCTCAATTGCAGGCCAATAATCATAAAATTTAATAAACACATTCTCTGGTAGCCGCTGGTCACTGGCTGGCGACCGTTAACCGCTCTGGTCACTAGTCACTAGCCACTAGTCACCCCCAGGGGCTGCTGGCTGGCTGCAGTGGGCAGCAGTGGGTTAATGTATGCAAAACGCATTCAAATTTTATGTATCGCCGAGGAACGATCTGTGCCCGAACCCGAGCCCAAACCCGAACTCGAACCCTCGGATGTCGACGTACAACATAATTCGCTGGAGACTAGAGACCAGAGAGACTGGAGGAGGAGGAGTTCCTGTTCCAGTTCCGTTGTTATCTTCCACGGTCTATTGGCCCTCGTGGGTTCCATCGCCATCTCCATCTGCGAGGGGCCTCTGTGCATGTAAATTGCATAGTTTCGGACACTTTGGGTCACCTAATGAGGGCGACTCCTCGTCGTCGTCGTCGTCGTCTGGGTTGTATATCCATCTGTATCTGCGTTTAGCATGGGAAATGAGCAGAACTCCATGGAAGACAAACAACTGTCCACTGTTTTGCACTGACATAGTTCTTTTATTCGGAAAAGGGAGATCGCAAAGGTGATCTGATCCAGTTTGGGCTGGATTTCTTGTGGTGATTGGGATCTGGTTTCGTTTTGAGACAATTAATTCTAGGAATTTCTTTGCTTATGGATTTAAATACCCATAAAAATATAATATATATTTTTTCATATTTTTTTAGCGCATTTTTCTAATTACTTTAATAATAAGTTGGGTTTAGGATGAAATCGTAACACTTTTTAGGTAACAAATTTATTCCAAACTTAAATTTCTAGAAAATTAATAACAGAAACCTCCTTACAAAATTTCTAATGACTTTAAAAAGCAATAAAAATATAATATATATTTTTTCATATTTTTTAAACACATTTTTCTTATTATTACAATAATAAGTTGGGTTTAAGGGGAAGTCTTATGAAATAGTAATGCTTTTCAGTTAACAAATTGACTATAAAAATTTCAATTACCATTATTACTTAAGTTTTCTATAAATAAATGCATTCTTTAAATAATCCTCCTATACATACTCTTAAAAATATCCTCCCATATGTGCCAGGACATTTGTCTTCCCTCGCCTTTGTCCACTTTACAGGCAATTGCACTTTATGAACCGCAAATCGCATCAATTATATGATGAACTGCCTCCTCGCGCGCTCAGAAAACTTTTCACAACTTTCGCGAGGATTCAACTCGAGAGTTTGGCCAATAAATCAAATTTGCTGCAAGCCATAAAAATGCCAGGCATTAGCACAACAAAAAGGACACTTCTAGGAGCATCCCCAAAAGTCGCCGTCGTCGTCGTCGTAAATCTCGGAATCACTTGTCGCGATTGGAGTAGCGCTTGTTTGCCCAGCGAAACCTCAGGATGGTGCATTAAATTTTACGCATTATTAGGAGGCTTCTCCCTCCTCCGACGACAGGACAGCAGTAACAAAGGATAACAACGAAAAATTAGGCACATTTGCGGTTGAGGTTTTTCGGGGGAGGGTGGTTTAACGCTCTACGCATCATTCCACTTCATTGGCGACTTTTGTAACATTTGTTTGTGACGTTAATTTATACAATAATTGTGACAAGGACCCAGGGACAGCGACTGCGACTGACAACGACGGGAAAAAAGGAAGAAGTCCTGTTAAAGATTTCCTCACTTTTCACTCTATATATAGAAAGTTTGTGAGTATTTTCATATGCAAAATATTTCCTCTCGCTCTCGCCTTTTTAATGGAATTTTAATGTATTTGTGTTGCCTTTTTACTGGACACACGAATTTCCTTCTTTTTTTTTAGCATTTATTCTAAATTATATTCATACAAATGTTAAAAGTTTCACAGCCGCATTTACATCCCACACTCGTGCGCATGAATATTGAAAATGTTTCCCCGGATTTTCCCCAACTTTCATTACAAAACGCATCCCGTCGCCTCATATGGAAAAAGTTTTCCCAACACCCCAGCCCCCGCGTCCTTTTTGGAATATGAGTGTTAAAAGCCAGGCCCTGCATATATTAATATCCCAAAAGTGTGAACAGGTACGAGGATATGGAGGTGGGTTGGGCGACAGAAAAAAAAACCAAAACACATTAAAATTTTCATGGAAAATGTCATCAACAAAAGTTTTGAAATGCAAATAATTTGCAAGTTGCTGCTGCCACGGCCTGAGTGCTCTCCAGGACCAGACAAAGACTTGGGCAGGACATGCAGGACACACACATGACACATCATTTGATATGCTCAGCAGACGCGACTCACACTCTGCACCCAGGCTCCCAGGCTCAGTTTTTTGGGCCATCCCGCATTAGAATGCATTTGGAAAAGGCATTTATCAAGGATTTCCCAGGCAAATCCCGTCTGATCGATTATGATTGATGTGTGTCCGTGGTTGAATGGGAAAAAGGCGCTTTGGCGCCTGCAATTAAAATTCAAATAGATTTCAAATATCAAAGGCACACCACACCACACAGGATATTTATTCAGGGCGTGGCCGAAATGGTATCTGGACGTGATTTCATTAGCAGAGCGATATCAAAGCCCGAATGGTGCTCAATGGCAGGATGTCTGCAGCTTGCGTTATCCTTATGGCTTTGGCACACCGAAAATATTGAAAGAACAAAGGTTTTTTTCTAAGGGAACGCCTTCTTTAAAATAAAAAAATATTTCTAAAGAAAATAAAAATGTACAGAGCCTTTGTTTCGAATTCTAAAACTCCAAATTAAATAATATCCATTATTGTCAAAGACAAATTAGTTATTTTTGACATTTCCGGTGTTTTAAGAACCTATACACTCAATCTCTCAGAGGTTGTATAACTCCTTCTTAAAACCCTATTTTTTCGGAGTGTAAAAATGTGATTTCTTTTGGCCTGCACTCGAGTGTCGCGACGGTCGCCATTAAAACATTTGCCACGCTCACTTGGCAACATGGACAGCTGCTCAGCGCTCCAGAGTGAAGAGCACCAGCAGCATCCGAATCAGGAGTGCCACCAGAGTCAGAGTCAGCGTCAGAGTCCTTCGAGTGGGAGCCAAAGGACAATTGCGATAAAAATGGCGTCTTAAGTCGAAGGACCCCCCAGCAGCGCCTGGAAGTCATTAACTCAGCTCGAGGGCTTTTATCTCGCCACTTGAACGCATTTCAGCCTCAGGATTCAGTCTTTCCAAAGGCAAGAGCCATCCCCTTTACCATTTGGCATTTCCCACTTCCCATTTCCCATTGGTAGCGCCATCTTTCCTCTTGGTCCTTGTTAATTTCTATACGACAATTACACACGCAACTGATAAGCAGAAAAATCCACTCAGTCGCAGCTGGAGAAGATTAAAAAGCTGAAGCCGGGAAAAGGTTTTATGGCTCCGACCGAACGGAGCCGACATAAAACAGAAGCTGATAGCCTGGCCAGCAAAAATTCTCGGAAATTAAGCCAAGCTGAAGAAAAAAAGATTGCGAAAAAGTCTTTTAGTTTAGCTTTGATTTAAGGGATTTTCTGAAAATAAAAAGATTTGTTTTACACTAAAAATTGGTATTTACTCAATTTTTGTAAACAATTTTTGCAACTTTCTTGGCATTTTAAATGGCATATAAGACCTAATCCCCCAAAGAATATTATGATAATATTTCCCTTAAATTAAATTTTTAGAATCATATAAAAGTATCTTATTGTTTCCATAACTTTAATTCACATTTCCTAGTACCTTTATTTAAATATATAAAATTACCAATTTATTTATCTTTATTATTCATTAAAAAATATCCCCTTTTTCGAGTGCATTTACTTGTCCTATGATCTCAGCCACGCGCATCCTTTAGCTTTCCATCAACTCGAACCCCGCCAAAACTCACTTGGCTCCCTTGAGGCATTAATCTTGAAATTAATTGCTGACTTGTCAACAAATTTGGCAAGCATTTTACGAGCATGCCATAAACTACAAGCCACAACCCCCGTATTAATTTTAGAAACCCAGAAAATAGGGAAAAATCAAAATCTATTAGTTAATTAAGAGGGACAATGAGCGGGGGATTAAATGCGATAAAATTAAATCACGCATCGCCATCGACAGCTATCAATTAAATTGGTGTCGAGGCGTTGTCCGAACAAGCGTGTCAATTATTTTAATGACTCTGGAAAGGGGACGAGGTGATGGCCAGTGGTCACTGGCCAGTGGTCACATTAGAATGCACCCCCAGGGAAACCCGAAACCCGGAATACATTGGGGTGTGCAATGAGGCGTTGAGGTGGCGCGATGCAATTTTAAACAATTTGTACAATTTGTTAGGCTATTTGCGGTTGATTTTCGGACACACGACAAATGAAAACAATAAATTAAATGCATATGTGGGTGATTTTTTGATTTTTGGGGGAAAAACTGTAAAAGGGGAAGTTTTAATTGCTTATTAAAACTGCTGCTGCTTCCCAGAGCACATCCTGCATCTTGCTTAGCATATAAATTGAAAATTTTGCAACAATGCAAATTTCCGGCGCATAGTTTTTCTCCTTTTTATTTTTGTGACGGAGAAACTTTAAGTTCTCCAGAGCTTAAGACCTGGACAAAGCCAAGCCTTTCTGGGTAAATTAATGCAGTTTTATCCAGAGCCGATTTGCATAATCGCTGTCAACTCCGAAGGCCCCAGACGCAGGACCCCTTACTCCTGTCAGGATGTGGGAAATACTCGCATTCATGCAATTGACACACATCATTTCACGCACTGACGCCTTTCAATAAACCGAATTTATCACAAGCGAACAATCTAAGCGGTGAGGAGAGCAAGGAGCAGGGAGCAGTCAACAGCGATTTAAAGTCCTTCATATCCCTCAGCATATTGAGACCCGAACACAAAACAGATACAAGTGTAATCAGTCAAGCGTTTTGTCAGCCACCGAATGACATCATCATTGCTCCCTTTCTGTATTTTTTTTTAGAGTTGAATCTGCATATCAAAAAAATATATGGGAGGGGGGAAAAAGCGAAGAGGAATCTTTATAGAAATAAAATAAAAGCAACCAAATTTCGGTTCGCACAAAAGGGTTGCTGATTAGAGCTCGGTTCACGGTTTCGTGAACCATGAATGAGCTGCGGTCGTCGTTTATCAAGCCATCAGCACAAAGGTGTGACTGCGCGGAGAGAGGATTACCACCCACAACCACCTCTCGGAAACCCAAAAACCAAACCGTAACCCAAACCCGCATCCATTCCCAGCCTGGGAAACCATCTGAACTAATTCCAACTGCCGCCTAAAAAGAGACATTTGTAAATCTCGACGCGTTCTGTTGATGTTTTTAATTAATTTTTGGTTCGGCGCGAGAGAGGGTTCCTTTGGAATACCCGGGACTTGCCCTACTCTCCCTTTTCTGTTTGGGTTATAATATGATAATCGAGTCGAGGTGTTGATTTGTGATCCGCATTAATTTGTCAATCACAAGTCGTGCGTTGCGGATGAGAAAAAGTTGCGTTGCGATTTGTGGTTTTATTTTTTTTCTCGTTGCACGATTGGTTTTTATAGATAAAAAAAAGCTGTGGGAAATTATGAATATATTATAGGGGATATTTTCTTGAGGGGTTTTATAAATTTAATTGGATAATAAGGAAGTCATGGAATGTATATTAACTAAAGAAAATCATAGGATGCATTTACTGTTAACTCCGATTAATCCG
Source organism: Drosophila tani (assembly GCA_008042535.1). Taxonomy (NCBI): domain Eukaryota; kingdom Metazoa; phylum Arthropoda; class Insecta; order Diptera; family Drosophilidae; genus Drosophila; species Drosophila tani. The sequence goes on from VNJO01007172.1 coordinate 18,736, forward strand.
AAAAGTTATTTTAGCAAGTTCTTTCTTATATTTTCTTATACCTTAGTATTCCCTTCGAATTATTTAAATAATATAAGTCACTAAAAACTCGCATTTAATTTAATTTAATTTAAAAACTCACAGAATTGATCAACCAATTTGAGTGTCATATTTCCTCGACTCATAAAGGAATCTTCCCGCATAACTGGCTCAGTCTTAACAATATCAATCTCCTGACTAATAAGGCAAACACATTGGCAGCTGCACCAGCTCCTCTATCTCCACCTCCTCGATCTCCATCTTCTCCACTCAATCAACATTGCATTGATTCATAAGTCCCATATTGCAACACCCATCCGTCTATTCGGATATATTCATGCTCGACGAGTTGTACTCACAACTATGTATGTCCCTCGCTTCCTGGGATGTTTTCCCTGACTTTTTCTGCACATTCTGGACATTCACGAAATTGATTTCATTCACAACATGCCACGTTTGCCTCATTAAATCATCACTCAGCAACTATCAGTGTTCGATGCTAAAAATCAGTTGGAGTGCTCTGAAAAATGCGGGACTGCGGGGCTGCTCGAGTAGAGAACAGATCGAATTAATTATGAATCAGAAAACAATGTAATTACATGAAATCCGATCGATGGAAACGGAGACCCAAACACACAGAGAGGGGGAAAAAAACACACAGAAGGCAGAAAACCGAACCCAAGAAAATGCAATTGACATTTTTACAACGTTGTGCGTCGTTGTGCCAGAACAGCAGGGAAAGTTCGAAAAGAGCCGGAGAAACATGACAAATATCTGTGACAATCGACTGATTGTTGTTGCCAGCCATCGGGATCGTTCGTGTATATATATATATGCGATATATAACCCCCCGATAACCCGTTTGCGCACGCGTGAATGCCGCTGAGCCAGCGGGAATTGTCTGATGGCGCTAAACGGCCTGTTGGGCCATCTCGTTGCCATCGACGGCAGCGATTCCCGGTCGCTGTTCTTCGATCCTGACTGCTGTGCTAATAGCCAGAGATACCCATCGCAGCGGGAGACCATTTTCTGGCTAGGACTTGGCTGGAGTTAACCCCAAAGGGGCGGCAAAAAACCCGAATGAGCTCCGCCTTTTCCGCATTAGTTTGCCCAAAAAAAAAGTACTTGTTCGAGGATAGCTAATAAAAACAAGGTTTAAATCGACACAGCTTTAAAAAAAAGTTTAAAATGCGTTCGGAGTAAATACATATTTTAGAGAGGTTTAAAATTTAACTTTATTCATCATTAAAGTATATTTTTCACAGAAGTTCTTAGGTTACAAAGCGAACAAGGAGTTTTATTGGGACAAACGTGAAAATGTTGACTTAATTTACTTAAATGTATGTACTTAAATGTTTGAATTTCCTTTGGTTTATATCGTTAATAATTATCATCTATTAATTTATAAACTTTTGATTCTTTATTTATCTTTGCATAATCATTTATAGTAACTGCACTTCATAGTATGTTCTTCTTTATTTATAGTTAAATTAACTAGTCAAACTAGCATTAAAACTTGGAAAAGTAGCACACACTCTTCAGTAAAAAAATTGTTACAATACATTCATTTGTATTTTTTTCAAATATAAATTAAGCTTAACACAAAAATATAATGAATTCATCTAAAAAAAATTAAAAGAACATAACTAAATATCTTTTTGTTAAAAAAAATCTTGTTATGACCCACTTAAGTAGAAATTTATACTGTTTAAATAATAGAATCGAGTTATTAATGCCTTAAATTAAAAGGTCAAGGACTTTTGAGTTTTAGAAAATAATTACATGTGTAAAAATTCATGAAAAATTCCCATTTCCTTACTTAAGCAATTTTAAAGATTTTAAAAGAAAACCGAGTACAATTTCATAGTTTTACCCAAGTATGCGTGCTGGTTTCAAGTTATTTTCCAATCATTTTTGCGCATTTTCCACATTATATTTTTATTCTTTATTTTTGCACTTCGAACTGCGCATGGAAAGTTTTTCTCAGCTCCTCCTATTTTCAACGCGCGAATGGCGAGGCGCACACCCTACACACATACACGCAGTCGGAGGAAAGCGCACAAACACACGAGCAGAGCGAGGCGCCCCTCACATACGGGAGCCGCAGCAGCAGCTTCGTCTGTTTTCGTAGCATACTTTTAGGTGGTGGCTGCATCTTCGTAAGCTAAGTACATAGAGGCAGCCTCGCTCGCCTTTTCCTTATGTACTTGCCTGCATATATACGTTTATTTATTTACCCAACTGTCACTGCAACACCACGCCCCCACCTCCACGCTCGTATATATATTTCAATTTGTCTGCAGCTCGAAATTGCTTTTTTGTGCATTTTGTCAAATGAATTTTGCACGTCGCTCACAGGAATTATTTGGAATTTGTTTGCAGCTTCCAGAGAGGTTGCCTCCACTATTTCGTTGATTTATACGCATTACACCATATATACCGCCATATATATATATAGATATAGAGTACTAGAAGATATGGGAAGGGGCACTAAAATTCTTATCTCGTCGCCAAACTAATTTTGTGATTGCATGCTGCGCGGCGCGTCTGCTGAGAGAGGAGAAAATGCTCTGAATTTAAATTGGATTTTTGCGCACATTAAAATGCATTTTCCATCGGGACGAGGGGGGGTTAGTTATGAATGCATATGAGGCACTTCACGGGGTGGGGGAGCGAGGGATATCCTCCCGATGGGGGACTACACTAAATGTTTACGTTTCCTGAGCGTCAAGCAAACATGGCAAACATTTAGCATTGTTTTTCCAGCATTTCGGAAATAATTGCCGACATTCCATTCCGTTCCGAATGGAGCCATAAAAAGCCAAGCTCACCTCACGTGACGGTTAGCCACAAAACCCAGCGAAAAGCACAGAGACAAGGGGAGAAAATGGCAAAAAAATAACAAAAAATAAATATAAAATGTAACGAAATACTCGTAACGTGGCCAGAACATAGAACATGGCTAATTCTTGCATGACAATTTCACATTCATAACCCTTTTTGTCGGGCCTGTCCGTTGGTCGGCTCCGGGGCTCGGTTTGCCAGTCTTCCGTCTCATAATTATGCTCTATGTTTGAGCATAATGTCTGGGTAGATTTGCTAATACCAACAGCACCAAAATTCCAAGGAAATTGTATAAAATAATATATTTTCGTATAGGTTTTAAATTACTTAAAATAAATGCTTTATTGCTTTTATGTTTTAACTTCTTTATAGATACATTTTGACTTATCCTTAAAGGGGAAATCTATAATTTGGTAAACAAAATAGTATTAATGTACATCATTTATAATTCTAAACTAGGGACGCCTTTTTTAACTATTATTAACTTTATTCACTTTGTTGGTTATATTTATACAGCAGTTTAAAGTATCTTTAATTATTTTCTCGTCATCATTAACCAATTCTAGTTCCTATTGCTTTTCTGAGCTCTATAAAAGTAATAGTTATATAATAATCTAAGGTTTAATTTTCTTATTTACTCACAAACTCTTAACGTTCTATAGTTTCCAAATTAAGAAAGAGTATCCCAAATTTCATATCCAGAAATCTTCTTCAGTACTCCCATTTTCTCCCATCTGCGACTATTTTTTTCAATTTTATATCCGTGGCATTTCCACGGCTATTTTGTAAGCCGCGATTTGCGATTGTTCACTTCGAGCGCTCTGTTAATTGTTAATTTTTATGGTCTGGCAATTGCCGCAACAACAAAAGCAACACAAGAGGAGATAAAACAACGGACCAGAAAAGAGCACTGGAAATAGAGAAATTAAAGAGGGCTTCTGGCTGGTTTTTTGGATAGAGCTAGAGCCTATAAAAACAATTTAGTAAGCAATAAAAATGCCGAAAATAGCTTCAAATTGAATTCGAGCCAGGCATGCAACGTTCGGTTTTTTATATTATCTCAACCTTATTGATGGTTGAAGGGATATCTATTGATGTTGGGAGGGAGGCTGGCCAATTGCCTGCCAACACCCACGGATCAGGAAACATCAAAAAGCGAGGCCATTAAAGGCTTCTTTTCTCACATTTTCCTTTTTTTCTGGCCTAAGCCTGCCAACCCTTTCACGCACTTACGAAGCTTGAACAAACAAGAAGGAGGACGGTTGGGTGGGGGTTTCAATTTTAAAGTAAATATTTGCCTCTAGGGTGCTTTTGATATTTATTACCTTTCTGAGGGCGCAGAGAGACAGAGAGATCTCTGGTCAGTAAATAGTGAGGACATTAGCCTCGAGTGCTGACCAACCGAAAGCAATTTGCTACTTTTGTTAATGGGCCAAGGCAATAAATTTGGGAATTGGTGAGTGGCCTTTGGGGGTTTGGCTGTCAATGACTGGGATCTCACCCGTTAATACAAATAAATTACAAGCAAACCTCACACCATAAATTAAAGAGTAAGTCTTTTATAGAATAAAGTTAAAAAAAAAAGGTATTACTTCTTAAAACTTAACTTTCATTAAAAGATTAGTAAAATCTTTTCTAAATAAATTTATATAAAAAGCGTTCCCTTTAAGAAACCTTTTTGAGAAGCACGGAAAAGGCCTTTGCAGTCGCCTCTCTCGGCGCTTCTCAAAAGTTATGCTAATGGAACCTTTAAAAATTCCTAGAATTTCGAGTGATAAAGTGATACTTGTGGAATCTCAAGCAAATTACAAATTGCAATTATGCCGCCCCTCGATAAGGAAAACCCCACCCACACCACACCGAACTGAACCGAACCGCAAAAAAGCCAGAAAAGTCAGAACGGACAGCTGACAAATGACTGAAAGACCGGGAAAGAGCGACATTAAGCGATTAACTCGTTGAGGCGGCCTCGGCCCAGGTTGGAAATGTATCTTAGGGCAACTTAACATATTGTTAACGTGGGCAAACGGCTTGTTCTGGAGCAGCAATCCCCGAATGTCTTAAGGGGATTTCAGTGTCCTTGCCTGATGATGCCTGATGTCCAATGACATGCAAATGTATGCAGATCCAAGCCTTTTGTCATGTCAACGCAGGCAAATCGACAACCAAACCGAACTGAGCAGAACTGAAGCGAACCGAAAAATGTTTCTAACCAAACTCAAAGCTCAACACTCACCGCTCAACTCGTTGCTTGCCAGCGATTTTTGCTTAAATCTGCGCGCATGTTTTGTGTGACGAATAAAAAATGCAAAATAAATGCGTAAATCTCTAACCTCGGCCATGGAGGAGAGAAGCTGGGCAAGAAAGGGTCCAAATGTGTCTGCAAAGTTTTTTTCTTTTGCAGGTGCCAGGTCTCTTTTGTCTGCCCGATTTCGCAGACGAGGACAGCGCTCCGCAGCGACAGTTCATCAACTTGACTTGTGATTTCCGGTTTGCGTTTTATTTTCTCTACTTTGTTACTTACTTTAAAAGCGGATTAGGCGGAGACAAACGCCCACGGTGGCATCAGCATATCCACATCCCAGTCGAGGTGAAGGGCTTAGTTAGCATGTCTGAGATCGCTGATGTGGGTTCCTTTGGGTACAAGCCGAAAGAATGTCAAGGTGGAATTAAGTCAATGATGTGAGTGCAAAGGAGTCTATGATAAATGTTCCTTAGAGAAAACCCCTTTGGTTTTTTAAGTCTTGAAAAGATTGATTGATTGTTTTTAATACAATTAATACCAGGTAATAAAATATAAGATTGGAATTTTTAGTAATTATAAAAAAAAAACTCTTTTTGAGAAGCGGCTTGAATACAGAGCCCTCTTCTGCAATTCTCATAGTCCTTACTTCCCTAAACCAATCACAAAGAAAAAACTAGAAATATTCTAATTTTTTTTTGCTAAAATCTCCACCTCCGCTTGGATGCTGAACAGCTGCCGCAGCTTGTTTGGAATTCACACATCGAGAATGGCGCTTAGAAGGCAGTCGCTCCCAACCACTTACCACCTGAGCCAAGCCGGGCGACGATGTGCCAAAAAATCCCAACCACTCTGGCCTGAAGCTATTGATGCTACCTTCCTGCCTGACTCGCTCGCCTCGCCCGCCGTGCTGGCAAAAACAATTTTTCCAGGAGTAGAAAAAATAAAGCGAAAATGTTTTAACGCTTCGACGCATAACGACAACAAACAAATCGCTTCATTTAACAATAAATAGCTGCTGGCTGGCAACGACGACGTTTAAAAAGCAAACACACGAAATGAAAACAATTCGAAAATGCTCAACTGAAAAAATAATCGCTTACTGAACATTGGCATGTGCCACGCCCTCCGGCGCGAAGTCATCCCACCTTTGGCACTTGTTGAAGACGTTGTCACGTTGTATGTATGGGGATATGGTATCGGGATCACACGAGCGTGCCTATTCGGCAATTAGATGGCGATGCTCTCGAGCCTTAATTACAACGAGGCAACAATAATTGCAGCTCCAGTTGGGCGTGTCCACGCATGGAACCACTTAGCCGCCACAGTTGTTCTGGGTTTCCACCTGGAAATGAAGTCAAATTAACAATAGAGCGGGTAGGAAGAATAATTATGGTGATAACGATCGGTAGATCGTACTCGCAGATGTTATAGTAATGGCCGTGGGACATGCAGAAGGGATTTAGGTGAGAATTACACAAAACAGGGGGATTAATGAGACGCAGCATTGAGGCCAGTTAAAGTAATGAGGCAAAAATATATGCGAAAAAAACAGAAAGCTCATTAAAACTGAGGGATTAATAATATTATTTGCATAATTGAATTTATCATCTGACTTTTTGTTGATTGTTGATGGGCGGAATTATAATTAAACAATCTAGATGTGATATCTAAACCTTTCTATATATTTTTTGCTTAATTTAAGCCTTGGCTTAGGGGCTTTTAAGCAGACTGTAATATAACTAACCAAACTTATAAATCTTAGTTCCCATCTCTCAACTAAACGCTTTCCTTCCCCTTTACAAATCCGCCACAAAATCCCGGGTTGGCTGTCCAAAAATGCTGGTGAAACCAGCAAATTGAACTTGAGAACGAACATGCAACTTTCTTCCTCGCAACGAACGCGGACTTCCTTGGCTTATCCTCAGCCTTTGCAAGGACACTTCCCCGCTCATGTGGCATGCCAGGTTGCCATATTCCGGGGACATTTTGAGGCTAATTAAATCCACGGCGAACAGAGAAAAAGCGAATGCTAAACGCTTTCCGGCATTGACATTTTTTTGTCGCAACAAGCGAGTGCAAAAATATTAAGCATACGACCTGTCCTCCCAGCGAAGTTGCCAGATTTATGTTATGGCCGCCTCACTTTTTACACAATTAAAAGGGAGCCGCAGCTATATTCCACAGGAAATGTTAACGCCGGGATATTTATGACACTTTAAAGGCGGCTTTAACCGAGGCGGCACCCCAAGGACCAAGGACTTTGGCAATTAAAAATGCGGCGCTGGCTTATCGCACGCGCCACGACAAGTGTTGGTGGGCAAAGTTTTCCGCAAGAAGGTGTTGAAAGTTTCGGCAGCCGCAGGCTGTGTGTAATCCTGCGAGAGAGCAAGTTCCTCGACTCGACTTTAATCCTGCTTGGCTCGCCTTTATTGCGCCTGATAAGGAATAAATGTTCACAAAATTAGTATTATTTTAGCTCGGCAGGTCCTTGGTGGTGGGCAGGACAAGGCAATTAGCGGCCTAATCAAATAATCCGCTGCTAATTGGTGCCAGGAAGGAGTTTTCATTGCTGCTGTTCCTGTTCCTGCTGCTGCTGCTGCTCCTGCTCCTGCTCCTGCTCTTGCTCTTGCTCCTGCTCCTGCTGCTCCTCCTGCTCCTCATCCTCATTCTCATCGTCATTCTTATACTCCAGGGCATAGAAAAACATGTAGCCCAATTCTATGAATATTAAGAATTGAAGCCCAAAGATTATGATCACCTTGACGTGTACTGCAAAATAGTTATCAGCTTCCAGCATTGAAGGCACGAACTGGAGCTCCACGAGATTCTGGAATGTGCTGTCGAGGAAGCACGAGGCACACTGTAGGATATAGGCTCCGACGATGATCCACTTGTTTTGCGTCGGCATTAGGAGGAGAGCCATCGTGAAAAGCGTCACCACGTTGGCATCAACGAAGGCCCACATGACGCTCTCGATGCTGAGGTCCAAGGTGGGCGATTCTGCCTTTGTATCGAGGTGCAGTCGGGGTTTCAGGTGAAACAACCAGGCGACGGCCGTTAGGTCTGCGTATGTACGAATGATTTCCTTGCGATCCATCTCGGGGTTTTGAAGCTTGAAATTGATGTGCTTGTTGGGGTTTTACTTAGTGAAAAGTGACATGAAAGGCTTAGCTATTACTATTTGAAAGCTAACTTCATGTATTTTAAATTTTAGCTTGCTTGGCCTTCTTATTCCTTGAATTTATTACAATTTAATATTAATGAGGAACTTCCAAGACTTGTTTAACATCAGTTAAAGGATTCCCAGTCTCATAAATTCCGCTTTTATTCAACTTTTACAGCTTATTTTAGGAGCCTTGTAAATTGCGGTTAAATCCCTGATTTAAGGTGGCGGTAAATTCTTCAGCCTTCGCCTTGGACAGCCAAAAGTTGAACAGATTGAAGGCTGCGGAAGAGTTTTGCATTTTCCCCCGATATTTCACACGGCCATTAACAATATTTCGCCCCTGGTTCAGAGCCTTTCATGTCCAGGCCGGGCCACTCAGGGAAACCTCACACCTAGGACTACCAGGACTTACAGGACACACGTTGACGCACCTCATGCGGTGACAACGACCAAGTCGTGTTCCTCCTAATACCCGCGCAAAATATGACCAAAGTCCTTTAAGCACTCGCCACAGGACGTAAAAAGGCAACTCCTGGCCGAAACTGAAACCGAAAAGGCCTAAACAAAGTGTTCCTTGCGGAAAAGTCAAACAGACAACGGCGAACCGAAGGCGGTCCGTGAAAATCTCGCCGAGCTCCACGGGGAAATTTATGGGCCTCGGGGCGGTAACTTCATTATGCAATGACCTACAATGAAATGGGCTGCCGTTGCACAAAATTTATGTGCAAAGTTGAGAGACAGCCTAAGTACCAAGTGCTTGCCGCCTGCCCAGACAACTCGAGCTGCCTCAAGACTGGGCTTTGCGGTTTTTTTTTACCCGAAATAGTTTTTTATTAAGCTGATAAAGCAAACACACACCCTACACACTCTGGAGAAAAGTTAGCTCCACGGGCTGTCTGGCGATAAGTAAGTAATGCCTAATCAGGCGGCGATTCTTGGGGGCTCTCAGTTACCCGTGGGCCTTCCGTACGAGCGGTATGTTGGCTAAAATTCTGCTAGTCATAGCCCTCTTAGGTCTAGTTTGGGGCCTAGACCAAGTTCGCTATGACAACTATAAGGTCTACAATGTGAAGATCGATGACATGGAGCAGTTTCGGCTTCTTAGAAGTCAAGAGAAGACCTTGAAGGTGAGCTTTACCTCTTATTATTAATATTATTTATTTATTCTTATAATTCCGCATTAGCTCAGCAGTTGGCGCGAGGCTCGTCATCTAGGCGAATCCTCGGACCTTATGCTCCCGCCCGAATACCAGGAAACCTTCGAGAGCCTCCTGATCAATCACAACTTTAGCTATAGCCTCAAGATCGACAATGTGCAAACCCACATTGATGCCCAGAGACCAAAACAGCGTATATCTACCATGGAATGGACCCAGTTTCATACTTTGGATGAGATATACGCCTGGCTGGACCTGATTGAGTCCCGATATCCGGACATAGTCACACCCTTTACCATTGGAAACTCCCACGAGGGCAGGCCCATCCGGGGTGTTAAGATATCGTATAAGGTGGGAAATCCCGCTGTTTTTATAGAGTCCAACATCCATGCCCGCGAGTGGATTACTTCGTCGACAATCACCTACTTTATCGATGAACTGCTGGTGCCCCGTAATCCCGGCGTGAGGGAAATAGCCCAGAATGTGGACTGGTACATCATTCCCGTCCTGAACACCGATGGCTTTGTTTATTCGCACGAAGTGGTGAGTTTACGTAATAATATTAATGAATGGAAATGAAAGTGCCGCCGACTCGGGGCGAAGATTAGATTGGCGATCAGATCAAATACGTGCCGATATAGTTATTGGGTTACTATCTTATCGCTTTGCTAACTAGTAATCAATTAGGTCTATTAATTGGTGATAATCTCTATCTTTATTCCCATGACAGGAACGTCTTTGGCGTAAATCGCGTTTGAACTCGGATCCGACGGGGGAATGTGTGGGAACCGATCTGAATCGCAACTTTGATTATCTGTGGATGTGTGAGTAAAAGAAATTGAATGGAAAATTAAATATAATTAATATGTTATTTTTATTTGCAAACTAAATAACCTAAGACTTACCCAATTAATTTATTTTTTTTGTTAGTAACTGGCGCCAGTGCGGACTTCTGCGATGAAACCTATGCTGGACCTTCGGCGGAATCCGATGTGGAGATCAGTCAGCTGACCTCCTATATAAACAACTCTATACCGGAGGGCACCATCAAGATCTACATATCGCTGCACTCCTATGGGCAGTACGTACTCTCGCCTTGGGGCCACACCGCTGCGGAGTTCCCCGAGCACTATCCCCAGATGATGCACGTGGCCCAGGGCTTCTCAGAGGCCCTGTTCAGGAGATATGGCACCGTATTCACCTACGGTTCCAGTGCCACCACTCTATGTGAGTCTTTAGATTTGTTATTTAATTTTTCTTGAGTAAAATATTGTATATTCCAGACGAGGTCTCGGGATCGGGCAAGGAATGGGCCTATGCTGTGAAGGGCATCAAGATACCCTACACCATTGAGTTAAGGGACAAGGGTCAACTGGGTTTCGTCCTGCCGCCCGAGGATATTATTCCAGTGGCCCGGGAGGTGACCGAGGGTTTTGTGGGGATGATAGCTGCTGCCCGGGAAGTCGATATATTGTAGGTAGTAAAAAATTAAAAAAAACAAGTGTATTAAAGTGCAAAAAAATGTATTATAAAATACTTTAAAATACAAGGCAAGCTTTTAATATTTAAATACAGTAAAATTTATTCGGAAAAAATGGCATATCTATGGTAACAAGTAAAAAGAGTAACTGAAAATATGACAAATTAAGTTTTTGTAATGTTCATCACATTTTAAAATGCTAAAAGCTATTTTTAAAATATTTATTAATCTTAAGCTATTATTAGTAGTGACTTGCACACTTTTCCAACCAGAATCAAGATTTTTGAACAGAAAATTCTATAAATCAAGTATGCAATACATTTTATTTATGAAAAATTTGTTTCTTAAGTCCTTAGACTTCAAATCCAGCTGACAATTTAAATAACTTCTTAAATTCCCTTAAAGTTATTATGAAAATTATGAATTTACTTAAGTTATGGCAAAACCCCCATTTGTGTGGCATATGCTCCCCCACCGGGCGGCGCCACTGCGTCGAGAGCTTTTGCTCCGCCCCAAAAACGAGCTGTTCGGCCGAAGCTTCCAATCAGCGACGTCGCATCGTTGTTTCTATGGGGGAAAAGCGGAAAAGTGGGGGAAAGCGAGGCGATTGTGTGTGTGCGAATGCTGCCGAACAGTGGCAGTTGTTGTTGTCAGGAGAGTCCGGGCTGCATTCGGTGCTTTCTTTGGCCTTTTTTCCGGGGCTCCAGCTCCTCGCAGCTCCAAGTGTTGGTTTTTCCGGTTGGGCAGAGAGTCTCCGCCTCTTTTCAACGCGCGCGCAGCATCCTGTTGGACAAGGACGAGGCTGCTCCGCCGTTGGATGTGGCAGGACTTTATACATATATTTTTCCATGCCATTCCGCTCCTACACGTATGCGCGAGTCGGGAAAAATACGGGAAAGCAATGGCAACGAATGGCAGGCGACCAGGGAAAATCTTCAGATGGTCCGCACAACATGGCGTCAGTCTTCTGGATATATAAAAAGGAGTATATAGCAGGGATTCTGGCACTATATAATATATAAATGGAAGTCCTCTTTATTGTTGTTGTTGTTGTGTACGAAGCTTGCACTTATTTTTTTCAATTTGTCTAATGAAATTGCGTTTTCCACTTGCGTCGTCGCTGGCAACCAAAAATAGCTGAAAAAAATATAAAAACCAAGTGATGACAGCAAGAGATGGGAAATAAAATGGCACGAAAAATCTTGGAAAATTCGAGAAAATATAACGTTGACACTTTTTGCGCTAGCTCCTTGAACCTCCCTCCTCCCCATCCTGGCTCCCATGTCCTGTGCTCGGTGCCTGCCGCCTGCCTTTTCACTCACTTTTCCCTCTGCATATAAATTGAAATTTACTAACCTCGCTGTCCTGTCTTCTCTTCTGCTGTTGTCAGTTGCACCTTTATGACAATTTTCCTGCCACTGCCACACAGCCACTTCTTTTTTCCGGAGTTTTCTTTGGACTTTTTTTTGTATCTTTTCCCTCCGTGTTTTAGGTATATGTTGCGCATATTGCGGTGATGAATTTTTCTCTTTGAGTTAAGGTGGAATGCTACTACGAGCTGAACCTGAAACGGTGGCAATAAAAACTTACTTAGCCAAATTGCAGTAAGCTCGGGGAGTTAGGGGAACAAAGTGTAAATTTCTAATTTGTATAAAGTAACTGTCCGAAGAAGAGTTATTACGGTAGTAAATTTTAGAGATTTATTGTCCTAACTTTCAAAATGTTATAAGCATTTTCTGGGAGGGATTTCTAAGGAAAACCCAAGGTTACCGCACGGAATGTTGCACCGGATCACAATTTGTACGCTTTTGAAGAGATTTTCAATAAAAAATCAAGCACAACCTCACAATGCTTCACCGGATTACTTGTTGATCCCTAGAGGACTGTCTAAACCTTACAAATACTTCTGAAAAAACTCACAATATCTCCAAAATACCAAAAAATATGCTTTTAGGTCAACATTCTGAATTTTTTATTAACTCAAACTCGACTTAATTGCATTTATAAACAATCAATTAATTAATTCGACCCAGAGACACCCGGTGAGTCACCAGGTCCCCCATGGAATAACAATTATTTATCAAAGCACCACCTCTAATTTGATAATTCAATTATGCATTTCAATTCCCTGGACAGCCAATCAAGAAATCAAATCAAAGTGGATTGATTTTGGTCACATGAAGCCAACCACCAAGCCCCCGAAACACATAAAAAAAATAAAAAAGAATATGGCTTTAATTGCTGCCAAGGCAATAAACTTCAACGGCAATTGACGCTTGACACTTTGAGCGCTTGAGAACGCTGGCCAGCTGGAGCTCCAAGAGGTTCAGGAGCACATGGAGCTCTTGGCGGAGAATGGATAGTCATATGGCATATGGTCTTTGGTCTTTGGAGCAGGGAAAGTATGACGACGACTGGTGCTTGGATATTCCCAACGCGCGTCATGAAGCTGCGGCGTCTGCGCCTTTTTTGGACGTTTGGCAATGCGAAATGGGCAATGGGTATGGGATCGCTGTGGCATCGGATGAGATGATCGCATAGTGCTGCGCGCTGGCGCTCTGGCCATGGAGATGGAGACAGAGATCCCTGGTACGCCTACCAGGAGTTATGACAGGCCCCAGAGCCGCAATCCCAAAATGGGCAACGCGCGGGCATCCGTTTATGGACCGACGACAGAGAGACGGCGACGCTGGCGTGTTGACAATGATGTGGATGATTGGTGTTTTGTGTTTCGCAGGAAAGCCAAGGGTTCCCGTTCCCGTTTTCCCGGGAATAAGCCTTGCTCTGGAGACAAGAAGACTCTCCACAAAACGCATCGCAACGCAATGCATCCAAAGCCAGAGTCGGGTCTCCCGTCGCCAACTTGCCTTATATGCAGCAGCGTCTAGACAGGCTGGAAAAAATCACAGCAGCAGCAGCACAGAATCATTCAGGTAATGCCAAGTTTGGCCTGGAGGCCTTCCCTCAATGATATTGCCTGCCTCCATGAATGAATCCGACTCCGAAGCCGAGCAATTAGTATGCGCAGATTGCGATCACTCGGAAGTAATGCTAATTTCTGTTGTCTACCCGGTTACCCAAATGGATGCAGCCAGGGAATCGAGTGGCAGGAGTGGGTTTCCATGTACCAATGGGGTATAAGTGATCGGTTATTACTCTCTCAGGTAAGTTAGATTAATTTCCCAAATAAAATAAATTTTTTTAATAATAACAATGAAATTTTCTTACCAAACATATTTTAAACTTTAATTACATTGATTTCTTTAAATATTTCCAGTTGGAAAACTAACTCTAGGCAGTCCATCCCTTGGTCGTTCTCCCTCTGATTTTTCTCCCTTTTCTAGGTTTCCCTTCCTTCTGCCAGATCACCTTCCTTCTTCCCAGAATCCTTTCGCTTCAACTGAGCTTCGCTGAGCTAGTTTTTCTTGGGTTCACTCTCCAAAAGGCCTGATGCATTGGCCCAGGAGATGTCATTAACATTGGGACAACGCAGGTGAATGAATGCAGCTGACAGATGGAGACAGTTGTGGGGCAGCAAAAAAAGCCAGGAAGAATCTATACAAAAAGAAGAAGGAGGACTCCATTATGCAGGCAGCTTGTCTGTGCCATTAAGAGCGTTAACAGGAGGACATTAGTATCCTGTAGGCAACACCTGACGCAGCAGAAGCCTCGGCGAAGACGAGGTCAACTTCAGACAAAGGCATGCAAATGCGATTTGCAAGAGAGAGATGGGGGGAGCCAAGGACCAAGGAAGCTGGGAACCAGGAAAGCAACTTGGGTCGCCTTGGAAAATAAGAAAACAACTTTCCGGGCGCGCTAAGCAGATGAAGGACATTTGCATATACAGCAGACCGACGACCGAGCTCACGCAGGCAGGCGAAATCAAAAGCTTTTTAAAGGATATTCTCTATAATTTGGCGCAGGCCAAGTCCGAATCCTGGCGCCAGGATGTTTGCTTAGCGGGCCCAGGGAGAAAAAACCCGTAGAAGGTGCATCCTCCCCTCGAAGCGCGAACAGCCGTTGCTTTACCCACGTGCCAAGCGGCTTAAAAAAAGCGTTTCGAAACGAAAGGAGGCAGCGTCCTCCGTCGTCCTTTGTCCCGGGACATTTGCATGCGACTTTTAAATCAATTATTGTTAAATATTTATTTCTTGACAGTCCATTTTGGAAGCAGCTCGCTCTCTGTCTGCGGCTGTTCGCTGAGCATATTATCCTAACATAAATTACATGATTGATTTCATTCGAAGGGCACAGGACGAACATCCTGGCAGCTAGGCTCTGGGAAAACAATGGGGAAAAAAGTAAACAAAATGCAAATTGAACGTGGGTTTTGGCTTGATTAAAAAGCTTAGAAATTAGCATATCATTTGTTCAGCTATTGGTTAGCATTTATCCAAAAATATTGATTGGCTGCCAAGGGGGATTGTAACTCGAAATGGGGCAGCAGTTCTTAGACACAAATTGAGTCTTTACAAAGAAAAAACTAGCTATATCTCCCTGAAATAATTAATATATTTTAATTTTGTTTATTTGCTTAGCTTTTCAAGAGCCTGTTGCTCTCATGCGGAACTCATTTGAGGGGACCTTGTGCTAACTTTTAGCTACCTTGGCGGAAGGCAGCCGGCATTTATTTATTTTTATTTTTTTATTTATTTTTCGTATTTTATTTTTTACGCTCCTTGGATGGAGCAGCGTCCTCTTCGAGGCAGCGAGGCAACGTCGTGTGTTTTGCTCACTGGCGCGTTGACATCGCCATCAAAATGCTTTGACGTGGTTTTTGATTGACAGGAAACTCATAAATAATTCATGTCATTAAATCATGTTACATTTTTTCAGCTCCTCGGTCCGCTTGGTCCTCTTCTTTGCCGGCTGCCCAAGCAGCAGCATCTTCAGGTCTTCGGCCATTGAAACGAGTTTCTCCAAGTGGAGTGGCGGACATTTGGGCAGCAGCTTCTCAGTTTCTCCATCCCGACTCTCCCTTCTCCTCTCCTCCACTCCACTTCACCCGGTAAGTTCTCTAGCAATTAAATGTCAAAAACTGTTTCTCTTCTCGCCTTCTCCCGATGTAACTCAATTCAGAGCGCTCTTCTCTTGGTTTTCTTTTCTGCTTGCGATTTTTCCTTCTCCTTTTTTATATTTAATATTTTCCTGCTGCGGAAAACTTGAAGAAAATAAGTTTTCAATGAATATAATTATGCAAAGCAGCAGCAGCAGCGGCAAGTCGCACTCCACTTGGCTGGACCGTAAGAGGCTCCGAGAGACGGAAGAAAAAAAAAGGACATTAAAATTATATAAAAGCAGCTTGGCGATATTTAAATATTTCAACGCCTACACTCCCGGCTCATTTCCACGCTGTCATAATATTTTATTATTGCTTGTTTTAATTCCTTGTTTCATCATTTCACAATTTCTGCTGTTTTATTTTCGTTCTCTCATCTTTCCGCCAGCTTTTTTCTTTCATTTTTTTCCGCTCTGTCAATTGTCCTTCAGCGGAAAGTTTTTAATTTTTATCAAAAGATTTCTTGAGCGCCGCTGCTGGTTTTAATGAAATTTTCTTGCCTGTCCCTGTAAAGGATTGGACGCTACCAGAAATTTGCATAATTTTTTTTCCAACCATTTTTAATTTGTGATTTGGCGCAGTCGAGTGCGAGTCCTTAAAAAAGTTTTCTTGGGGAATTTTCTTCCCTTTTTTTGCTACTCGGGTCTTCTTCTCTTTTTAATTAAAGTAAGTTAAGTTTATGAGCTTCTGTCTTTTAAATGTTACTTTTTGTAGAGATTTTAAGTTTTCTAAGGAGCGTTTTGATTTTTAAATTGATATAGATTATTAAGAAGGCATTAAGTACCAAAAATTGAATTTTAAAGAGACCTCAATGTCATTTTAAATTATGATTATGGTTATTATTTACAGAATATTATTTTTCCTCTTAGATCAAAAGAAAAAGTTATTCTTTATTTTTGAACCTATTTAAATAATAATCATACCTAAAAATCTTTACTTACCAACAATATATTTTCCTCTGTCCCTTTAATTTAAATTTAATTAAAATGATTTATGGCCTCTGTTTTTATCTCCTTAAAAGCCAAGTTATATAATTTTAACTAGTCATTCTCATTACTATTGATGGCTTCTGAAAGGTGTCATTAAATTTCAGGTATTAAGTCCCATCTCCCATCCATTGATCCACACACGCAACCAGTTGGTAGGATCTTCTGGCTGGCTTGAATCTGGCAAATCATTTTAATTGCTTTGCCGCCGCTCTACTCCGCCCGGATACCCCAGAGAATCCTGCTCCTTTGAAGCCCCCGGAATCCGTAAGGCTTATCCTTTGTTGTTTGGCGGCGATTGTGTGTGGCGATAATAATTACACGTCACGCTGCCACGCAATCAAAACATTATTTGTGCAAAATCACGGAACTGAACTGAAGCGGAAGTGATGAAGGACTTATTGGCTGCACGCGTCCGCAAAAAGTTAAAAAAAAATAAAACAGAGAATACTCGATTTCGGCTGGCTCGCACCCCATTTGCATTGCACCCAAGAGTCGCGGGTTCCTTGGTGCTGCGGAAGGATGATGGAAGGACCTCCAGTTCCGTGTTAAATTCAACACAACGCGTGCGGTCACGTGGCCGCCGGACACGCCCACTTCCCATGATAGTCACAATCGACAGCCGACGATTTAAACAACAAAACGTCATCGAAAATCATCAGCAGCGGACTACCCCCGAAATCCGCAGGAGCAGGAACAGGACCAGGAAGGAGCTGCGGAAAATCGCTGCAAATTATGCAAATTGTTTTTGGGGGCTCGAAGCGAAAGGAGTGCGAAAATTTGCCTAAATGCTGGCAGGACGATGCGGCAGGTTCAAACTCTGCTGTGACAGCCCGCGGCAAAAATGCCAAACAATGTGACAGAAACATATGTCGCCATTATCAGCAGTTAACCGAAGGGACAATCCTTTGACAGGACTCTCATAATTCGCTGGGACTCTGTGGGGTTCCCCTTTTGTGTCTTGTTTTATGGAATTATTTGGATGGCGGAAGCTTGACTAAAATCAATGAAATACTGCTGGATTTCTTTTAAACCTTAGGAATATTTTTATTGGAATAAAAATTGATTATACTTGGTCTGACAGATCTTTAAATTAATATTATTTTTAGATTTTAAAAACTAAATAAAAATTAAACTTGTTTTAATTTTGTTCCATTTCGGAGGTAGATCTTGAAAAATTTCCTACAAATTTAATTCAAAGGATATTGGCGCCATTTCAGATTATTTTTTCAGATTTTTTGTGGCTATATCTATAACCTTTAGCATCCTCATTAATCTCCGATTTCTCGCGAAATCGTTCCCATCTCACGCCACCTAAATCCCTTCACGACACTTAATCCCAACCCCTCTTCGGCCCATCTTCCCAGATCAATGGAAAGATATCATTTCGCATTTGTTGTATATTACTTCCTGTCCGCCATGGCCATATAGATTTCATATTTTTCCCACCAGTGCGATATGTCCACCCCGAAGCCCAAGACGAAGTCGAAGTTCCTGCCCCCCAGGACGAACGACACACGTCCGTGGCAATAAAAGCGCAAACGTTTCAATTCCGTTGCGGCTGACAAATGCACGGAAAAAATGCCAACGTTTCTGCCCCAAAAATATATTATAATGATAAAAAAAATATAGAAAAGCGAGTGAATGGGAACGGACAAAAGTTTATCTCGTTGCTGTCGAGTGTTTTGATTTGTAACGTTTCTCACTTCATTATTATGCAATAAATAATGCCATCTACATGTCCCATCTAATGTAATGCACGAGGGCGAGTTCGCAGGGGGTTGCTAACGGGGTCCTGGCACTGGTTCTTTGGTCCTTTGGTCCCTGGCCGAAGAGGAAGTGGAGCGGAGCGATGGTCAGGAATCACTGCTGTGGAAATTAATGAGGCCTAACATGACAGGGCGCGATTTTTTGCCAAATCTTTTTGCTAAATGAGAGCAAAGTTTTTCTAGTCTTATTATTCTTTGCTTGCATATTTTTGATTTATTGAAACATAGTTTTCTAACTCATTGTGCAACAAATATATTTTATTCTTTTAATAAGCCACTCTACATTATATATTTGTAATATATATTATGATATTTATCAATGGGATTAATCGTTCTATTATTATTATTGGACATTTGTTAGTAACACTTCAAAAGCAGGGTCTGACATTTGAAATTGAGTATTTTTCCAGGGGTAGAAAATATATTTCAAGACGTAATACTTAAAATATTTGAAAAGTTTGGTACAGTAATAAATACATAAGACATTCACACCAAGGGTTAGATATAAAATATAAATCATTCCAAAAATCAGAAAAAAAAAAAATCTTTTAAATACAAGTATAAATATTTGGAAATAAGAATGTAGGGGAATAAGTCCCGAAATATCCCTCACGGATAAGTCTCTTAGTTCGGTTTATAGAAGCTCGACTGTTCACCCTGCCAAAATAAAATTCAAAGGGGCTGACCTCTGTGGGAACTTTGGGGAACAGACACTGGAGTAGCTTTAGCGGAAGTGTTGCCAACTACAGGGAAAAGTTTAATTCAATTCTTCAAGCTTAAAGCCCACCCTAAGGGTAGGTTAACTTTTAGGAAACTTTATTCTGGAGCTTCCAGCACTGGCGGGTAGTTCGAAGGGCTTTTGATTTAATTTGCAACCTGCCACCCCCCTTGAGAAAGCTTGCCCCTTAGTGCTGAAAGCTCGCCCGGTCCGTTGAACCGCGCGCCGCCGACGAACCCCTGTGCCAAAGCTCCGAAGGAAAACCCACCCCCATTCGCGTCGCGTGTGTTGGTATGCCAAGTCGCTCTCTCGGGCGAGAGCACGAGCACTCGCACTCGCTTTTGCTCTCGCACCTTTGCCGCACTCTCGCCGCCCGAAAGCACTCTCTCCTCTTGACGTGACACAAAGAGGAGTGTCAGGCAGCATAAATTTCAGCATACAAAATTCCACACACTGGCAACGCGTCGCAGATACTTTTCGGCAACTTTTCCGCAGGAAAAACCAGTGCGAATGTAAATAATTGTTAAAGAACCGACAACAGTTCCTGTTAGTGTTTAATGCTGGCCAACGGATTGCGGTAAATGCACGGAGTGTGCCTGTGCGTGTGTGTTTATTATTCGGGCCAAATGTGCCCAAGTGGGCATTTAATGCGATAAATCAAACAAGTTTCCTCGCAGCTCGCAGCCCGCAGAGGCGGCACGGAAAATCGCCACGGGAATGGAAATTTATCCCAAATCCCGAAATCATAAATAAAACATAAATTATGTTCCTTTGGCAGTTGGCGGGCAACAGAAATAAAATGATCAAATAAAAAAAGCAAAGCTGCTGCGGGCCAAGCGGATATATTTTGATTTTTTTTTTATAAATAGAAAAATCAATTTCGCACGCAGCGGCGCTCTCTCGGTCGCACTCTCACTCCCGCACACACACACACACACACTCTCTCCAGCGCGCGCTCTCTCCGCTGTGCTTTCTCTCTGCCGCTCTCTCTCTCGCTTGGCGCGCGCCTGTCTGTCTTCCCCAAAAATGGAGCATGTGTGCGTGCGAGCGCGAGAGTGTCTATTATAGTGTGTGCGAGACCAGTGAGCGCAAGAGCGAGTGGTCGAGTGGCTGTTGCTGGCTCTTTCTCCGAATATAATTGAATATAATTCAAGTGTTTTTGTTGCACTATTTGTTGTGCTTATTATTGTTATTATTTGTTTAAATTACCAACAACAAAGATCGCGCGCGCGTCGGTTTCCTAGCCTTGCCAAAACATCAAAAAAGCCTCATCCAGAGCCAAGACAGGAGCAGAAACAACAACAACAACAGCGACGGGGAGATGGCGATGGCTCAAGGAGAGCGAATTGTGTAGTGCTGTGCAGCCCTGGTCGTGGCGAAAAAAAAAAGAACCCTTTTATGGGTATGTCCTGTTTACAAATCGACGCTGCAAATTGGATTTATAGCGGCAGCAGAATCGAGAAGCGAGCAGCGAGCGAGCATCGGACGAGCAGCGGGCGAGGAACAAGTGGTTGAGGGCCAGCCGGGGGACCCACTTAATTTCCGTTACCTTACCTTCCCGTCCCCAAAATAAGAAAACAAATAAAATGAGGAAAATTTCTCTACAGTGGACACTCGAACACAATTATACTTTACCAATTTGAAATCGATTAAACTTTGCTCCCAATAGTATGCTACAAAATCTTAAGAAATAAACTCGAGACCTAAAAAAGAGCATTGCCTACTTAAAGACACATTTTTAACCGATTTAAAATCATTTACGGCTTAGAAATAGATCATACTTATTAACAAAAATTATTTTATTCAAGTTTAACATGTTTAAAAACCATCTAAATAATTGATTTCTGGTTACCTCTTGTAAAAATTAGTAATTTCCAACTTTTACCTTTCCTAAGAAGGTTTTGGTTAACCTTTCATCAATAATAAAGAGCCAGAAAAAAATGCAACATTAATTTATAGAGCTAACTTTTAAAAATACTTTGGAATGCATACTTTTAGACAAAATTTCAGGAGATTTTAAATAATTATTTGGTTCTATTTAATGAACCTAATATAAAAATCACACCTTTCTGAGGTTATCCAATTTTTTTTTTAATGAATCATCAAAAATATTCTCACACTTAGTTCCATATACGAACAAGAACCACTTTTCGTTTCTGCTAAGACACAAAACCTATATAAATCTGTCTGAATGACTCACACATGCTCAGTTCGGGTTAGCCAAGTTGCACTGTGGTTGGTTTGAACTGGAAATAGGTGGCTGGCCGAGTGGGTGGGTGGTTTGGGTGGTATTTTCCCCGTCTGAGGGAAAACTCACGCACAAACGTAAAGTATTTCCCCCTTGCCGCCGAAGAAGAAGAACATTTGTTGCTGCCGCTGGATGATATCTTTCGAAATTGACAACGCCAAGCGGCGCAAAAGCAGCAGCATCAGCAGCAGTGGGAATAGCAGCAGCAGCAGCAAATCAAATAAATTAAATTTACACACATAGTTAAATTAGTGAAAATTGAATAAAACAGAAGGAAGAATA
Source organism: Drosophila tani (assembly GCA_008042535.1). Taxonomy (NCBI): domain Eukaryota; kingdom Metazoa; phylum Arthropoda; class Insecta; order Diptera; family Drosophilidae; genus Drosophila; species Drosophila tani. The sequence continues at coordinate 40,708 of VNJO01007172.1, forward strand.
GACGACAAACGTAAATAAAAGACAGCCCAGAGCGAGAGGCGACGAGTGACGAGCGCCACACGGACAGAGAGCGCGAGCGAGAGAGGGCAACGTGTCGAGCAACAAATTAATAATACAAAAAAAAATAACACCGAGAAAAGTAACACAAATTGAAAACAACAACAAAGGCAGAAGAGCAGAAGAAGCAGCAGCGATTCTGGATTTCTAGAGGCGTTAGCGGCACATTCAAAAGATGGGCTGTGGACAGAGCAAGATACACTTGTATCCCAGGAAATCGAAGAGTAAAGCAAACGGCAAGAAAGGAGGACATGGTGAGTGCACCCAGAAAAAATAACAGCATCCTTTTTGATCAAAAACCATTAAAAAAAAAACTATTGATAGCTCATATTTTACTTCACATTTTTGCATATCTTTTTTATTGGTTTGCCCATTAAAATTTATGCTGTTTTGATAGTCTGCTAATATCAGGTTTATTTTTATACTATATCTTGGAAAATATATATATTATTTTCTTATGCGAACCAAACATATTTCAAAACATTTCGAGCCTGACATTTATTAATACATATATTCATATTCATATTTTTTGTATTTTTAATCGGAAGCTAGGGAAGTATTGTTTTGATGCTATTTTGGTAACGAAATTTTGTTTTGAAATGAAAAACATGGAATATGGTTAAAACCTTTTTAAGTTTGCTCTCTTAAAATAGAATGTCTTAAGAGTAAAGCATTCGTATAAGTACCTGCTTTAGATTCTTCTTTGATTTTTTAACAACATGAATAATAACATCTTTACTTTAGAAAGATTAATTTAAAAAAATGTTGAGTACTATTTCTATTATACTTTATATAGTATTAGATCTATTTTAATGTACGAAAAAATGCCCATAGATGGCAGTGTGTTTCTTTTTCTGTATAAAACATGAGAAAAGAGAAAATAAGGAAGGCGCTGGGGAAATGGTGGGTAAAACGTATTGCCTCGCACAACAAAAGCTTACACGCATGACGACATCAATTTGCCTCCAGCTGCGCGCGAGTGTGTGTGTATGCATCTATATATGTATGTGTCTGTGAGCCACCTGTTTCCACACACAATGAGGACATCATTGATTAATATGTCACCAGCAGGGGAGCGGGGAAAGCGAGGTGCGGCAGAGCCCAGTTTTAAGGCCATGCATTCACCAAAGTAATAATAAAGGCCTACATTTTAAAGCCCAGCAGCATTGTCTATATATACAATATATATTCGTATACCGAAAGGCGACCCGCTCACATACAGGCACACGTGTTTGCTCTTAAGTTTATAAAAATGTAAAAAAAAACCTAGCCTACAATGGAAACTTTTGACTATGAGAGCCCAGAGCCCCCCGCTCCTCGTTTTTATTTTTTTTGGTTTTTTTTTGCTGTGTGTATAATTAACTGCTAAAAAGGCAACTTGTTGTTGCAGTGGGCGCCCGCTTCGAGGGGTGTGGCCTGCCCCCAAGGGCTTTGTCTCTGTGTGTGTGTGCCTGTGCCTGCGTCTGTGTGTGTAAAAGGGTTAAAGCTAAAAAAGTATAGCATACACAAAGGCGCCATTGTGCCATAAACGACCCAAATTTTCTCGGAGGCGCCTAAGCTTTAGTCTCGGTCCTAGATTAATTATTCATAATACTCGACTCTTTTTCGGGTTTTGCATTAAAATGCATAACGGTTTTTAATTAAATTTATGGGCAGCCTAGGCCAGGCAGAGACTTCAAAGGAAAGCCCAAGGAAATAAATATATTAAGTATACGCACAGGTCAAGTAGTCGAATGCTAGCCAAGAAAGATGGATTACCAATAGAAAGGCAAAGAATAGCAAAGAATATAAAATTAGCTAGCATATTGTTATTCCCCTTACGTCAAGGGGTTTGATAAAAAGCTAGATATTTAATATTTTATTTATGTTTGATTTTTTTTTATTTAGGCAGTTTTCCCTGCGGTTTCAAGGGTTAATTTAGGGTTTATTATATCATTTGATTATTATTTAATATTTCTACATATTTAATTAATATATTTTGTAGTTGTTTCAATAAAGAAGATAAAGTTAATCGAGAAAGCCCAAGGAAATCAAAATATTAAGTATACGCACAGGTCAAGCAGTCGGATGCTGCCAAGAAAAATGGCTAGAAATGAATATGAATGAATATAAAACAAGTTCACATTTTATTGATCCTATTACCTCAAGGGGATTCATAAAATGTTAGATATTTAATATTTTATTTCTGTTTGGTCTATTTTAAACAGTTAATCGGTGGTTTTAGGGTTAATTTAGGGGTTATTATATTATTAGTTTGTTATTTAATATTTAAACATATTTAATTTAAAGATTTTTTAGGTTTTTTATCTAAGAATATACAATAAATCGAGTTACATGATATTTTTAAATTTAAAAATTATTGCATGAATTTAATTTAGTTTAAACCCTTTGCTTCTAGTGTACCTTACTTCACATATCTTACCATAATTTCGACAAGTGTCTCCGTGCTGTGCTCCCCCACAGAAGTTGCAGCAACACTTGCCTTATTGCAAAACTTTCTGCCACTCGTCGTTTGGCACTCGCGAAATTGCCAACTCATCTTGACAAATGCTCGAAACTCTGGCTGGGAACCATCCATAACCATCCATTTGTTTTATTTATTTTTGCAGCCGACTCGGATGCCGAAACGGACGAGGACGAAGGCCACATCGAGGATGCCGAGAAGGCACAGCAGCGCGACCGTGAGAAGCATGACGAGAGCGAGGAGCAAAGCAATAAGGATATCCAGGACAGTGACGAGGACGTGGCCGTCTCGCTGCTGCGCGCCAAGAACCTGTCGCTGCTCCAGAGCCAGTAAGCCATTCCGCCAACCAACTAACCGAAAATAAACACACCACTTTTCCAGGGAAATATCATCTAGCCAGCAGAACTTCTTCCGCATGCTGGACAAGAAGATCGACGAGGTGAGTCGAGCGATAGCCATTAAAATATCATAAATATCCTTGGGTGTACCTCAAAATATATTTCAGAAATTATATTTTAAAGGAAACAAAAATTGTTGTACCTGGAAATGAGGATTATTTATTTATTTCTCAATATATTGTTTTTTTATAGCCTGAGGGCTTCCAAAATACGTACACAAAATAATTAAATATCTTAAATAAATAGTAATAATAATAATAAAGCCGAATTCCCAAAAATACAATACAAATTCATCCAATAATATGTTTATTTAGCCTTTGATGCCTTTTCAAACAGAAAAATGTGCCATGAATTATTGCTGATTAACGAAATTTGACATCAGATTCATGTTTATTGCCTCAAAAATGATTTTGTTTACTGATCTACAACAACATTGAAATATTAAATTGGCCGTATAATGAATATAGGTGCTCCAAAAGCGAAATGATCGAAAATATTGTTGTTATTCCAAGTTTTCAGTTGAGCGGAAAGCCATTTGGGTTTATCGTTTTTTTTAAACATAGAAATCTGTTTTCAAAGTGATATTTTTTTTTCTATTCGTAATAAAGATATTAAATATGGATATTTAATATTATTAAGAATAAAATAATATATATTATATTTCCTTAAACCTTATATTTCTGGAATTTATTAGCCCATTTAATTACCTTTTTTAGGGCCCCGACTACGACTCGGCCAGCGAAACGGAGATTGCTTTGGAGGAGGCCCGACTGAACGCCCTGCGCCAGCACTGGGAATCCGCCAGCATCACCGCCTCCATCTGCTCCTCCGCCAGCCGCTCGCTGCAGACCACGCCCATCCGCCAGGTGCAGGTACCGCTGAAGCAGCCGCCTCGTGGTGCCGGCCTGCTGCTCCAGCCCTCCAGCGCCGCCTGCGTCGTCTCCTCCGCGATGGTCACGCTGCCCACGACGGAGTATCTACCTCAGCACGTGATGGCGGGGCGACAGCAGCAACAGCAACAGGTCCAGCAGCAGCAACAGCAGCAAGTGCAGCAGCAGCAGCAGCTACAGCAGCAGCAGCAACAGGCAGCGGCGGTTCTCTACCAGCAACAGCAGCAGCAGCTCATCCTGCTGCCGCAGCTGGAGGCCAACGTAGTCAACACGTCCACTGCGGCGGCAGCGGCACAGCTCGCCCAGCTGCAGCAGCAGCAACTTAACCAGCAGCAGGCGCAGCTCTACCAGCAGCAACAGCAATATCTGCTTTCCCTTCCAGCCGGAGCCAAGCCGCAGAGCGTGAGTCCAAAGCGCCTGATCTACGGCAGCACCTCGGCAGCTGTACCCTCGCCGGCGCCACCTCCTTCCGTTCAGTATATTGCCGCCGGTCCGCCACTCTTACAGTCGGGGGCAGGCGGCGGCTTCCTTAATGGCGCCGGCGCCATTTCCGGAATGGCAGCGGGTCGAGGACCCCTGCAGCTAGCCTACTATGGAGCAGCACCCCCGAGCACTGCCCCCCAGTCGGCGTCGGCCGCTCCTCTGCCACCCATCGCCCCCGAAACGTACGAACCGCCAACCGCTCCACACAGCCAAAGTCAACAGCAGCAGCAGCAGCAGCAGCCGCCGCCGCCTCCACCGGGCGCCTATTACGGGGAGATGCACGGCGTACAGGTGGGTGTCCTCTTTATCTCTTCTTTATCTCGAGTAAAATGTAATTATTATTTATTAATTAATTGCAGGCCGCACCGGCGCCGGAATACAAGTTCCCGCCGGCCATCAGCGTGCAGCGTTTGGCGCCGCAGGTGCAGCGGCAGCTGCGCGAGACGCAGGAACTCATAAAAGACTCGTGCCCGCAGCTGTATGCCGCGGGCTATGGCAGCCCAGGACCACCGATACGCAACCCCAGCAGGAACCCCACTAGAACTAGACCCACCCTGGAGACTCAGTTCTCGCAGGAACTCTCGTGATATCTATATATGTAAACAAACAGCCAGCAGCAGGAGGATGCACAGCAGGAGCAAGCACACCCACATTCAGAGACACACTACTCACACACAGTTTGAACAAACTGCAGCCAAAGAACAAGCAACTAACAAAAAAAATTAACCAAAATTATGAACGATCCCCATGAAAAAAATCAAGAAAAGCCAAAAAAAAAAAAAATGAAGAAAATCAATTATGAAATTGTAAAACTGCACTCAATGTTTCAGACCCTCAGAACAACCCCCCCGGTGGGCAGGTATTGAGCCCCCAATATGCGTACTACTTACAAAAACCAAGAGAAGAGCAACAAAAACTACTAAACCTAAATGCGGAGCAACAAATAAGGAAGCATTAACTAAAGATATTCAAGGAGGCAGCCAAAGAGGAGAGTGCGAGTTGGATCAGAAAGCGCAAGGTACATAGATTTAGGAATCGAGTATAACGTTATAAAGCGATATAAACATACATTTAAGCAAAATGCCACAAAGAGGAAAGGGAATAAAGCAGGAGCAGGAGCAGGAGCAGGCGGAGTAGAACCCGAAACAAAGCAAACACAAATCATACAAAGTAAATAATATAAAGTGTAACAAACAAATGACTTCTACATTCTCACGCAATTTTGTTAGTCATAAATCTCATGGTGTAATTTTTTAACAAATATTTTCCGTCAAATTCTCGAAATGGTGTAATAACGTTAGAAGATGGAAGATGAAAGATGAAAGATAGATGATGGAGACGATTGAATGTTCGTTGGAAATGCAATTAACGGAGGGATGCTGTCTAGTAATATTTGTATAATTTAGTTCTATTTATTATTATGCTAATTTTTGATGTATAATAGTTTTTCTTATATGGATATATATATATATATATTTAAAAATGAAAAATAAAAGCAAATCAATTAAGTTTAAAGAGCGTGCCAATCAATCTGAATATTCTTTAATTTCTTTTCTAGTGGGTGTTATCGTTCCAAAGCAATATGTTGAGAACGATTCGGATGGGAGAGCATATACCAAAACAAATAAAATAACACAGATGCAAACTTGTAACACTTTTGGTTTACTTCAAGATCTACACTGAGAGAAAGGCACTTGCCTATTCATCGCTTTATTTACCAATTTACCTCAAAGAATGCGAATGAATCAATCATAAAGAAGAAAAAAATGTTCAGTGTAGAAACAAGAACAAATTACATTGAGATTAGCGGTGGAAAGAGGATAAGTAAAATTGTTGTTGGCTTGCCCGGTCTTATCAGCAAAGGACAGCGACAGAAAGAGGAAAGTGCAAAATTGTGTGCATTTACAAAAACAAATGTGATGCGTATGCATAGGCTTGAGCACCTCGGATCAATGCTTGGTAGAGAGTATTCTCAGCAGAACTACCTGTGTTACGCTCTCTCAATAACTTCTTACAGAGAGCGATTCCAAGAGAGAATCCATTCTGCTTAGAAAGCCTGCCAATCCATTTACAGATGCAATAAAAACACAGTTTAACGTCTAATTAGTTCCTTTATTTATATGCTGTTGAATCAATTCATACTCATGGGCTGTCATAAAATGGAATTGCATTTTATATTTATATCTGAAAGTATTTTTAGTTGTTTTGTTGCTTGTATGTATTGATTTGTAATTGTTGTTTGAAAGTATCCAGCTAAGTAATTCAAATAGACTAGTCACATAATATGGTTTAAGATGACATAATAATACGCATTTGATTCTAAGAAATTGACATTGTTTCTTAATATGTACGTGTCCGATAGTGTGAAAGTTGAGCGGGAGCTCGAGCTCACTGGCTCACTGCGTCCCTAGTTTCATCTAGTTTCGATACCGATACCGATTTGCATCTAATCTCGTTTTGGCTTGGCTTGGGTTGATTGGTTTTGAATTGGGTTTGGAGCATTGCAAACATTTCTTTTGCACAGTTTGTGTGGGTGTTTGTGTGAATAATGAATAATAATAATGTACAATATTCGAGAATTGTATAGATAGAGAAATCAAATACGCCCAGGGCCTTGGAAAGTGATAAATGCCAACAAACATCGATGATCGGCACTCGAATGCCCTAACAATTTGACTAAACCAAATGCTTATCAACTAAATTGGGGTTTTGTTTTCATGGGCATGGAAGTGGGGGGGGTGTGGGGTCGAAACAGTAAGATTTATATCAAATTAAAAAGCGTATTTGATTCCAGATTAAACCATATTATATATCTATGCAGTGGGCGGAGGAGATCTACACGGAACGTACTATATATAAACGACGCTCATCTAACATCTTCCCTGTGAAGTCTTCGGGACTCGTGATCCCGACCGTGTGTGTGATTCGTGTTCATTTATACTCGCGGGTGTACTGGATGTGCGTGTTATGTTCGTGTCGGGTGTGGGGGAAAGGAAATTACAGTGTAGAGCAGGATCTACAATTTGGTAGCTTCTTTAGAACTCCAGAGCCTCTGCTTAGTTCTGCACCGGCAGCGGGGGCGGCGGGTAGGCGAAGATGTCCCCGCTGTTGGCCATCATGTAGGGAGCCGCCTGCGTGGGCACTGCATACTGGGCGCGATACGAGTTGGCCGCCATATTGGCCGCGGCCGCTCCACCGTTCAGCGACACCGTGGCCATGCTGGAGGACATCGACGAGTACTGGCCGTAGGCCTGGGGCGGAATGGCTCCTCCGGCGGCAGCGGCCGCCAGCGCCGGCTGTTGCTGGTGTGCTTGGTGCTGCTGCTGTTGCTGCGCCGCCGCCGCTGCCGCCTGTTGCTGCTGAGCGGCCTGCTGCTGGTTCATCGGCGGCGGCATGTTGGCGAAGTTCATGTTGTACGGCGAGAAACGGGAGCGCTTCTGATCGATTCCATAGGCGGCTGCCGCTGAGGCATCAGCCAGAAGATGCTGCTGCTGCTGTGCAGCCTGTGCCGCCTGCTGCTGCTGCTGTTGCTGATGCTGGGCCTGCTGCTGCTGCGCTCCCGGTGCTCCTGGAGCGTTCTGTGTCTTGGGCTCGAAGCAAGCGGCATTGGGATTGAAACGAGAGAAGGGCACTCCACCGTTCTGCTGCTGCTGATGCTGGCCCTGGTAGCCACCGCCGCCTCCCGGACCACCGCGGTATCCTCCGCTTCCGCCCTGATTTGGCGGCGAGCTGCGCGGCTTCTGGTCGAAACGTGGTGGACCACCGGCACCGGGGCCGCCGCCGCCGTTGAAGCCACCGCGGTTCATGTTGCCGCCGGGACCGTTGTTGCTGCGGTAGTTGTTGCCGCCATTGTAGCCGCCACCGCCGCCCATCTGCTGGTTGCGGCCCTGGTAACCATTGCCGCTGCGATAGCCGCCCATGCCTCCGCGCTTGTTGTAGCCGCCGCCGCTCATGGCCATGTTCAACAGCTTGGGGTTAATGTTCTGCCGGAGGGAGGAGGAACAATAAAATAAAGTAAGTACAAGGACCTAGTCAAAAAGTCAACCAAGGCTTCGGAGGGAGTGAACTATTAAAGCTGTGATTGGAGAATAAAAGGTGAAGGTCTTTATCATAACCAGAGAGAGAGAAAACCTCTCGAGTTTGCTCTCTGACGGAGCAGAACGCTTCGTTTCCCTTCTTCTTACGCTCTTTTAATAACAATAATTATTAATTTCATAGTGTTTTAGTTCACTCCCTCGTAAGGATAAGTACGCCCAAAAAAAATTAAAACCCCACAGTTTAACCCTTCTACGTGTTGTCTTAAAAATATACTTAACGAGTTTAGTATAGATTTAATATTCAATAATATCAAATGCTTACTCAATAGTATAGTTTTTATACTCTGTAATTTCAAGTGTGTATTTTTGAGTATTATTTTTATAGGAGCCTACATCGAAAGTTCGATAACATATCGCTTTAATTGGAATTTAGTTCTTTTCTGTTTGTCGCGTAGTAGTAGTATTGAATTATTAAGCATCTTATAACAACATGTTTAATACTCAAGAGTATAGAATATAGAATACAAATTTAATACTTCATAATATCGAATGAATACTCAATAGTATAGTTTTTATACTCTGTAATTTCAATTGTGTATTTTCTAGTATTATTTTAATACGAACCTACATCGAAAATTCGATAACATATCGCGTTATTTGGAATTTAGTGCTTTTCTGATTGTCGCGTTAGTGATTTTTCTCAAGGCTTGGTGCAGATTAGTATTTTTATACTTCCGTAGTATCAAATTAATAAACATTTTATAAAAAAAATTATAATACTCAATAGTATAGTTTCTATGGCGTTTTTTTTTTATTTTGGCGTAGGTTACTACTGCAAAGATCACTCACCTGGTTGGCTTCGCGCAGCACCTGGATCAGGTCATTGGCCTTGTTGGCGTTGGAGTGCGTGAACAGGGTGTAGGCGGTGCCGGTGTTATTGGAGCGTCCGGTGCGTCCAATGCGATGTACGTAGTCCTCCGAGTTCGAAGGATAATCATAGTTGATCACAAACTTGACATCGTCAACGTCTGATCACGATCATTTGATTTATATTCATTTCATTTCGAATTTGAAAATTGGAGAAGTGTGAAAAGAAATGTTAAAAATATCGAATCGATCCAATGCATGTCGAAAATAGGTTTCTTTCTCAATACTCAAAAACTATTTAACAAAAACGAAAACTTATTTTTGTGTGTGTGTGTGTGTGTAAGTAGTGTGTGTACGTGTTGTGTTGTGTTGTGTGTGTATGGTCAAATTAGGTCTCTGTATGTAGGTGTCGGTGCGATCGTTGGGTTGGGTTGAGTTTGTTAATAGAACTTAAAAGGTACTTGATCGAATCGTTGAATGGAATTTGTCGGTTGGTAATTCAGTTTCTGTTTCTTTTGTATTTTTTTTTTTCTGTTTTTTTCTGTATACTTTGTACTTTGAACAAAAATTTCGCCATCAATACTATTTAGCGTATATTAATAACTATACATCTTTGGCAAGTAGATATATGTTTTTTCTATACTGCAGAAATGTGGACCTCGACCTTTTCTTCTCATCATTCTTTCATATTTTTCATTCTTTTTCAATACACAAATCGTAATTATAAATGTTTTAAGCTTAATGCATACAAGAGACGGCTTGATTAAAAATAGGATTATAATTAGGTAAAGTATATGCATAATAAGGTAATGTATGATCAAAGCTTATGATAGATAGAGGGTGCTGGGCCTTCAAGAGGATCGAGGTTATTGGGAGGGGAGGAAGCCGGAGATCGGATATAGGAAATCGGGTGCGGAATATACTCTGCTATGATAAGGAAGAAGTAAATTAGCCTAGTACTTACCCTGGCGAGCTAGATTTAGGGTTAGAATATGGATTGGGGGTTCGTTGGGCTTACGCTCAGTGTGTCGTCGTGTCCCGTGTCCCGTGTCCCGGCAGATCCTGTCCGTGTGTCCGTGTCTGTGTCCCTGGGTCGCGATGAGAGGAGATCCGACAGATCTCCGCAATGCTAGAAACTTATAACTCAACCCTCAACTTGTATATATAGCTTTTTTCTCTTTAACTTCTTTGTGTATATAACTTTTAACTTTTAACTTTAAACTTTTAACTTTTTAACTTTTTCTTTTTTTTCTTTTTCTTTTGCTTATTTTGCCATTTGAAAAATCGAAGTCCATTTCATAAAGTGCTGATGATATTTTTGTTCACACACAAATTTCGGTTTCTTTTTTCATACATAGAGTAAGGAGCGACTTAATATAAATATAGATAATACTTTAGGCTACATAAATAAGCTACGGAAAGTTAGCATCAGTCAAAAAATTCGTGGGCCGCAAAATGTTGGTTATTATCTCATTATCATACATAATTAAAACGATAAAAATAATACATTTTAAGGCAAGTAATGTTGATTGATTGGTTCGCCTTTGGATTAAAGGGTTAATATTTTTAGGGTGCACTGAGATTAGTTTTAGTTACTATTTTAATTAGATTTCGAGTATTTTGCTTGGCCATGGGACTCCTTGACTGACAGTAAGTTGCATATATTCAACGTTAAGGTTACGCAAAATGTGAGATTGACGAGACACAACTAAAAACTATGAGCAAGAGAGAGAGAGAGAGGCAACAAACAAACTAAAACTTAACATCGTATCGTAGTATAACCAGCAATGCATGGAGAACAAACACATTCCCCTCATTATTTGAGCCCACACCATTTCTTCGTGATCGGAGAATCTTTCAAGGAATCGAACCACGCGAAGGGGGAATTGGAATGGAGAGAAACCCAGAGGAGCAATCCCCTTTTAAAAAAAAATTCCAACAGAGGCGCTGGGATAGAGATAGAGAGCTTCGAGCATGCAAAATAGAAAAATAACAATTGGTCCCTTCCGGTTTTCACTTTCACAGAATTAATCAGTAAATATCGCTGGACAGCTGCTTAAAAAAAAACACCAAAACTACACCCAAAAAAAAAACAAGAGTTCAACCTTTCTACGCGTTGTCTTAAAAGTATACTCAAGCAGTATAACGAGTTTAGTATAGATTTTATACTTCAAAATATCAAATGTATACTCCAAAGTTTAGTTTTTATACTCTATAGTTTCAATTCTGTATTTTTGAGTATTATTTTTATACGAACCTACATCGCAAATTCGATAACATATCGCGTTAGCTGTAATTTAGTGCTTTTCTGTTTGTCGCGTTAGAGATTTTTCTAAAGTCTTTGTGCAAATGAGTATAAAATGTATACTTTCGTAGTATCAAATTGATAAGCATCTTATTAAGAAATTTTTCATACTCAAGAGTATAGAATTCATGTAACAATCGTATAGGATCTATGATGATTTTTTTTTGGGTGTATTAACTTAACATAGTCTTAATTAAATTAAAATAAAAACTAAGGGTAACTCTGCAGCTTGTCGACCAGATATCTCTGAAAATTATTTATAAATATAAACAAAAATGTAATGGGTTTTAGCTTTGAACTGTGATGCTCTTAGAATGCATTTTCACCCGAAGGACGACCCCTTCGTTCATTAACTTTATTCCGGAACCCCAACTCCCTGGACAATGTGAAATCCGGAACTGACACGATCCCAAAACCCAACAAAAAATAAAATGTGTTCTGAAAAGACAGAGCGAGCGGAAGAAGGAAGTGGAGGTGGCGAAGAGTCTGGACGGTGTTGGCCGATTCATCGCTGACGGATCGCTGAGACCAGACGAACCAGGAGGCGTCGACGACGAATCACAAAATAATGAATGGAAACCCCACGGGATGCTGATTGATCCACAGGCAACAATTGCTTGGTTATGGAGAGAAAAAACACACGGAGGGTGGGTGGCCGGACCCGCAAAGACTACGACGTTTACTCACCCAGTCCGCGGGCAGCCACGTCCGTGGCCACCAGGATCGAGTGCCGGCCATTGCGGAAGCTCGAGAGCACAAAGTCGCGCTCCTGCTGCGACTTGTCGCCGTGGATGGCGCATGCGCGCCACCCCTGACGCGAGATATTGCGCGTGATCTCGTCCACGCGCTTCTTGGTCTCCACGAATATAATGGTCTTGGTCTCGTTCTCTGCCTGGATGTCCGTCAGCAGCTTGACCAGCTTCATCAGCTTCTCGTTCTCATCGCAAACGTCGACGATCTGCAGGATGTTGTGGTTGGCGCTCAGCGAGAGCGACCCGATGTTCACCTGGATGTAGTTGTTCAGGAACTCCTCGGCCAGCTGGCGCACCTCCTTGGGCCATGTGGCGGACCACATGAGCACCTGGCGATCGGGGCGGATCTGCTGCATGATCTTGCGGATCTGGGGCTCGAAGCCCATGTCCAGCATGCGATCGGCCTCGTCCAGCACCAAGTAGGTGCAGCGCTTCAGCGAGGTGGTGCCCCGCTCAAGGAAGTCGATCAGCCTGCCGGGAGTGGCGATCACGATCTCCACGCCGCGCTCCAAATCGCGTGCCTGCTGCCCCTTCGGTGCCCCCCCGAAGATGCACGTGTTGCGCACGTGCGTGTTGCTGCCGAACTCGATGGCCACCTGCTGGATCTGCTGGGCCAGCTCCCGGGTGGGAGCCAGCACCAGAGCGATGGGTCCATCGCCGCGCTCCAGGCGCGGCTGGTTATTGATGTGCACCACCGCCGGCAGGACGTAGGCGAGGGTCTTGCCCGATCCCGTCTGGGCCACGCCCACCAAATCCCGGCCGCTGAGAGCGATCGGCCAGCCCTGGGCCTGAATGGCCGTGGGCTTGGCAAAGCCCTGCTTGCGGATCTCGTTCATCACGTAGTCGGGGAAGCCGCCCTCCTCGAACTCAATACTGGGTGTGGGGACCTGGTCGCCCTTGATGGTGATCTCATTGCTGGTAAGGAAGGTCTCTGTCTCGACCGGGGTGCGGGCCAGCACCGAATCACAGGGCTTGTAGAAGTTCTTGCGGAACGGCGTCAGATTGACCTCCGACCAAATGATCTTGGGCAAATGGGCGCCGTGGTTGGACGAGCGCTGGCCGTTCTGTCCGCCGAATCCTCCCATGCCGCCGGGGCCACCGCCGGGTCCGCCGTTTATGCGACGCTGTCCGCCATTAACCGGCCCGTGGCCGTGGCCATTGAAGCCCGGATACGGGGCCGAGCGATTACGTTGGAACATGCCAGCGCCGCCTGGCGGGGCTCCCATGCGATTGGGAATCATGCCGCCGGCGAGGCCTGCGCCACCAGCTGCTCCTCCGCCGCCGTAGGCGTTAACCTGTCCGTTGTACCTGGAACGAGCGTTGAATGCCATGAAAGTTAAATTTGGATTTTCAAGCGAAGCCAAAATGTTTAATTTCACAACGAACAATCCTTTTTTATGTAATTTTCATTTTTTACTGCCATTTTGAATTTATTGATTTTCGACACTTGGCCCCCGGCCGCATGGCCCCTTCGAATTGCGGCCAAACGGCGGCTTTGACTGTGGAATGTATATCGCCACTTACATGTTCATTGCTGGGTGGTTGCAAGTGCTAAGATTGCTGGCCAAATTAAGGAAGTTCGAGCACTTTTTTTAATTTTTTCACTTCACAATTTTCCAGCTCCTACGTCGTCAATAAAAGCAGTGTGACCAAGTGACCGATTCCGTTTGACAGTATTCGGTCTAGAGTGTTGCAAAACGGGGGTGGTTCTTTAAGGCTATGGTCACACTTGAAAATCCAATGGGTTGGAAAACAGTGTTCACTCGAAGAAATTAAAAATTAAGTTTGTTACTATTATTAATTATCACAATTATGTACAAGGCATGAGGCTTAACAATAATTATAATAAATTAAGTGATAATAGATAAATACATTCACATATACATACAGTGACTCCATCGCATAATCAGACAAGCACCTTCCTATGATAAATGTGCTCTAAAACTATAAAAAAAGGTACGAAATGGATAGATTTTGTTGTTTTTATTCAAGTTTTGCATTCATGATATTACTTTTAATAAAATTGGTCTATTAAATTAAATTATTATTATAAATATTATATGTTGCTTGTTAAAAATGTTCCCATTATAGTGTGTTCTTTCTATCGATGTCTTACTGTATTCTGCGAGGTAAACAACTATGGCTCAAACAACAGATATTGAGAAATACAATTATCGTGAAGTTATTAACAAAATCCTTATTTAATGCTTAATACATAATTGATATAGAATAAAATTTAATCACCTTAAAGTCTCAACACAATAAGCAATGCGAACTAGCTATAAAAAGAATCGTCCCTTCGACTTCAAGCTGATTTCCCTGGTAGAACCCAATCCAGTGCTTTATAAAAGATCTGGACTCTCTAACTATGAAGCCATGAAGGCTAAAACGGATATCTGGGCCCAAATTTCCCACAAAATGGGTTGCGATGGTGAGAACCTTTAACATTTTCCAAGATCCCGTCTCACCAATATCCTCCTTCCCAGTGGACTTTTGCCTGATGCGCTGGAATAACCTCCACTACCAGTTCCGTAAGGAATTTCGACGGGCAGACACCAGCGGTTCCACCTGGCCATACCTGGAACGCCTTCGATTCCTGGCCGATAGTCAGCCACGACCAAAAGCCAAGAGCAAACCCAAGGCTAAGGATTCCCCCGGCAAAGAAGAGGTCACAGGTGTCAACGAAAAAGAAACCACCGTCCAATTCCTGTGGGAGACCTACGAGGATGGTGAAATAACGCAAACACCCAGTACCTTTATTATAGAGGAGATCGTCGAGGAGCCCAACGAGCAGGTCATCCAAGAAGAGATCATATACGAGGAGGAAGAGGAGCCCGAGCCAGAGCAAATACTCTCCCCTAGAAGCAGCTACCTTAAGATGGATCAAATTCTCGCCCAGCTCAAGCAACCTCAGCGAAAGCGAGCGGAGCGCAGGATCACCGCCTTTCTGCTCAAATGCCAACTCCGTGCCTTAAGTAATCAGTCCATGGAGGATCTGGTCATATAGTTTTTTACGTACTCTCAATTTTATTAAAAAACAGAAAAAAGATTATACTAAGATTACACCTTGCACTTGTCCAGATCTATCCAGGCCACCTTGGGCTTGACGATGAACTGATCGCGCGGCAAACTGTCCAGCATGGCGGCCTGCTGGCGGACATACTTCACCAGACGCTCAATCTGCGCGTAATCGTCGCAGTTCATCTCGAAGAAGCGTCGCCACAGGGCGGAGGCCAGCACTCGGTCGTCGGACATAATGCCCTCGTCGTAGGCGATGAGAGCTGCTTGGAACTGCTCGGATAACGTCTCGATCTGCTGCCGGGTGCGGGAAGGATTGTGTGCCTGGAAGGGTGTAACGAGAGTTATTTAGACATACAGACAATCGATCTCTGAATTAAATCTCACTCCCAACTTCTTGGCGCGTGTGTTGACATCGCCCCACATGGCCTCCACGATACAGTTGCGCAGGAAGCGTCCATCCTCGCCCGTTTCAGAGCCCTCGGCCATTGAGCGCATTAGCAGGAGCCACACATGCAGCTCCGTGACGAGGAACCAGGAGTTAAAGGTATTGGGCAGATTGAAGTCGCGAAAGAAGACCACATAGTTGATCTTATCGGCCACGCTCTCGTACAGCAAATGGCTGGTTACCTTGAGGCGCTGAATGGGGAGAAGATTTGGTAAAACCTTAAGAATTCGACTTTGCAGTAGGAGGTTTGACCTACAGCCTTTGTGTTCGGTGTAAATCCCACTTTGGTCAGCACTCTCTTCAGAATGCCGCCTTCCGCGGGTGCGGGTGCGGTTGCTCCTGTGCCGGGTTTTGTCTTATTTGGGCTATCTACAACGCCGGTGGATGAACACAAACGGCAGGATTGCTCGAAAGATCCTAATATGGCAGTAGTTTGCCTACATGGCGGCTGTGTTACATGTAAAAATTGTATAAATAAAAGTTATAGCTCGCGTTTATATAAGACTTGCAGGCAGTGCACTCAAACTCTTGTATTTTGATTAGTGAGGTGATTTCAGCCTCTTAATCTTACCCATGTTGTTCTGGCTACACTACCGGCCAGTCGTGCCACTGCCCGGGTGCACAGCATTTTAAATAATTTACTAAGTCAGTTAAAAACAAAATCGGTTAAAAAATCCAATTGCACGCGACAACAGCCGTAAACAGCTGATTGAACAGGCCTGCCAACTGGGCCGAAATGGGCAGTCAATGATACAATTAAATAAGGTAGTCTTAGCGATAGAGCTGCCCCCTTCTGAGGACGATATTGTTGCTATTGCTTTCATTCATTCAGAGCTGTCATCAAGTAATAACCACGCTAATACTAAAGCAGGAGGTGCCTCTGTCTTTCTCTTTCTCTCCCTCTCTCCACCCTCTGCAGTATTGGCGCACTTACCGCTTGCGTTGCACTATAATTCCCAATGAGTTCTAGCTGCCAATAAGTGGTAACCCCGCTAAATACTAAAGCAGGGCACCTCTTTCTCTTACTCTTTCTTCCTCCCTCTCCCTCCCTCCTCTTTCACTTTATATCCCTCTTTTCACTTCCAGGCAAGGGCCCTCTTCAGTATCGTACCCTTCACAGCTGATGCGACTACCTTATATAACTCTATCATGAACTAGCCTTTAAAGAAAGCTTGAAAATAGCTAGAAAATTGCTAAATTGGCAACACTGCAGCTCCTAAAGCAGGGAAATGTAAATAAATAGAAAATAGGGGAAATAATTAATAAAAAGCATAGAATATGCTGCGTTTGAGCAACCAAATGTGCCGCCAAGTGGCCAGCACCCTGAGAGTACCCAGCATCCCGAATACCCTGCAGAAAATACCGAGCAGAAAGATGACACAACAGCGAGTGCGGCTGGACTGGAATCACAGTATTCCCTCGCCGGGGGCCAAGGATAAGGAGAAGATCACCGCACTGGGATGGTTCCTGCTGGTATGTAAAAGCTTATCCTTATGGCCTAATAAATAAGGAATCGTTCTGCCAATCCTAGCTCATTCCCGCCACCACATTTGGTCTGGGCGTCTGGCAAGTGAAGCGCAAGATTTGGAAGGAGCAGTTGATCAAGGATCTAAGCGAGCAATTGAGCGCGGCACCAGTTCCTTTGCCGGATGAGTAAGTAGATCTATCAATGCCACTAAATATGTGTCTAACTTATGTAATCTTTGCAGTCTCAGCGACCTGGCTCACATGGAGTATCGCCTGGTCAAGATCCGGGGTCGCTTCCTGCACGACAAAGAGATGCGCATGGGCCCCAGGTCGCTCATCCGCCCCGATGGGGTGGAGACCCAAGGAGGACTGTTCTCCCAGCGGGATTCTGGCAATGGCTATCTCATAGTTACGCCCTTTCAGTTGGCGGACAGAGAGTAAGCTACTCATTCGGTAAAATCCAGGTGAACATGACCTAATCTCCGATTCCTTGCAGCGACATCGTGCTCATCAATCGCGGCTGGGTCTCCCGCAAGCAAGTGGAGCCCGAAACACGTCCCTTGGGTCAGCCCAAGTCAGAAGTGGAGCTAACGGCCGTGGTGCGCAAGGGTGAAGCCCGTCCACAGTTCACACCCGACCACAAAGGAGGCAATGTCTACCTCTACCGTGATTTGCAACGCATGTCCGCCTCCACAGGCGCTGCTCCCGTGTTCCTAGATGCCATCTATGACCCACAGGCGGCCAAGAACGGTCCCATTGGAGGCCAAACCCGTGTGACCCTGCGCAACGATCACCTGTCGTACCTGGTCACCTGGTTCAGCTTGTCGGCGGCCACATCCTTCCTGTGGTACCGCCAGATAGTCAAGAGGAAACCCTTCTAAGTGAAAACGCACTCTCGTTGTTATTTGTATAAAATTTACATGCTTCGTGTAAATGCTTGTTTGTTTTATTTAGAGACCCACCGCAGGAGAGGATTGAGCCTGCGGGGGCGTTATATTGCAACTGCCGGATCCTCGAGTGGCGGATCGGCGCATGAATAGGAATTAATAGGAATACAAATACGGTTCTAGCTGAATACTTTAACTAGGTAAGAACACACCTTACGCTGGGTCGATTTTTGGATATAAAATGAAACTAACAGAAGTTCCAAGAAGCTTAAGATTCAACTGAATAGTTTTCTCATTAAATTTTGAGTTTATGAAAGTGCTTTTAGCCTGCTACAAATATGTACAAAAGAGTCAATTAATAATTAATTATTTTGCGGTTAAAACAACTTAAAAACTGAAGAATTTGAAGAGGGATTAAAGACTTCTAATCTTGTAAATTCATTACAAGTTACTTAGAACCAGGGAATCAAACCGGAACCAGTACCGGAACCGAAACAGAACCGATTGAAATTCAGAACCAGAACCGGAACCGGAACCGAAATACGATTCGGTTTGACTCCCTGCTTAGAACATTCGGGAGTCATTGGGAAAGCGTGATTTAGTTTAGCACTTTTCCTAATTTGATTTGATATCAGAAGATGCTTCTCAAATTAACTTTCATCGTCCTATAAATCGTCCTACGTCCACTGTGTCAGGATATTTACAATTTAGTCTCGCAAATACTGGAAATTTCGCCAACTTTAAGTGTAAATGCCACCACCTCCACCTCCTCCTCCTCCTTCGCCGCCCTCCGCCGCGCCTATAGCTGCGGCACAATGCCCCACGACCTGAGCAGTCCGGCGCGCTGATACTTCTTGCCAATGGTCTGGACATGGAAGCCGATCTGCTGCAGTCGCTCGTGATCGAGGATCTTGCGGCCATCGAACACGTACGCCGGCTTCATCATGGACTGGTAGATGCGCTTAAAATCCAAATCCACAAACTCGTCCCACTCCGTGCAGATGACCAAGGCATGTGTGGCCCTCACCGCACTGTATGGATCGCTGTGGATCTGCACCGCCTTCTTCACATTCTCCGGCGATTCCGTGACCGTGGGATGTGTGAGGTCGTCGATGATCTGCTCGGGCTCCACCTTGGGATCGTAGATGTCCAGCTTGGCGCCCTCCTCCAGCAGCGTTTGGCACACCGTAATGGCCGCCGTTTCGCGTGTATCGCCCGTATTCTTCTTGAAGGCAAACCCCAGGATGGCTATTCGCTTGTCCGAAACCGTGTTGAACAGACTCTCGATGATCTTCTGCGAGAATCGACGCTTCTGGTAGTCGTTCATGTCGATCACCTGCTGCCAGTAGGCGGCCACCTCGGGCAGATTGAGGTTCTCGCAGATGTAGATCAGGTTGAGGATGTCCTTCTGAAAGCAGCTGCCACCGAAGCCGACCGAGGCCTGCAGGAACTTGGAACCGATGCGGGAATCCAAACCCACGGCTCGTGCCACCTCAGAGACATCGGCCCCGGTGGCCTCGCACACCGCGGACAGCGAATTGATGCTGGAGATGCGCTGAGCGAGAAAAGCATTTGCCGCCAGCTTGGATAGCTCGCTGCTCCACGTATTGGTGGTGAGGATGTTCTGCTTGGGTATCCAGTGCTCGTAGATCCACGACAGCTTCTCCACGGCCTGATGACCCTCGGGGGTTTCCTCGCCGCCAATTAGGACGCGATCGGCATTCAGCAGATCGTTGATGGCCGTGCCCTCGGCCAGGAATTCCGGATTGGACAGGATGTCGTAGTGTATGCCGGGCTTCTGGTTCGCCCGCAGAATGTGCATGATGCTTTCCGCCGCTCGCACGGGCACCGTGCTCTTCTCCACCACAATCTTGTTGGACTGTGCTATCTCGGCGATC
The DNA here is from genome assembly GCA_008042535.1 of Drosophila tani. Classification (NCBI taxonomy): domain Eukaryota; kingdom Metazoa; phylum Arthropoda; class Insecta; order Diptera; family Drosophilidae; genus Drosophila; species Drosophila tani. Next base: position 60,679 of record VNJO01007172.1, read on the forward strand.
ATGCGCGCTGCGCTCTCCACATACTTGAGATCCGCCGCTCGTCCTGGGAGAGAAGGATTACTTACTTGTAACCTAAGGAAACTCCTTGGTACTCACCCTTGCCATTGCCGCAGGTCTTGGTGGGCGTATTCACCGAGATGAAGATGAGGTCCGCCTCCTTGATGGCCGTCTCAATGTCCGTGGAAAAGAACAAGTTCACGTTGCGGCACTTCTTCACCACATCATCGAGACCGGGCTAAAAGGCAGACAGAATATTTTAAGAATCGTACAAGTCGTTGGCCTAGTTTTCTTTTCTCTTGAAATGCCCATCACGATCCACAAGCCCAGCAGTGGGTGACGTTTCCCTCTTCCCTCTGCAGATAAGATTATATTATATTTACTATTTTATATATGTTTGAAGGTGGACCTCTTATCCGATTCCGATTCCGTTTCCCATGAAAGCTATCTTCCAATTAACCCGCTGTGGTTTGTGTTTACGTGCCGAAATAGCACTTTGAGTGGCTCAGTTTGTAGCGTTTTTAGTGATTAATTAATAATTTATGGCATGGGGTCTGCCCGTGACACCTCACGCTCAAGTAATATTCACACGAATTATTTTTTCCCCCCTTTATTCCCATTCAGCCAGACTTATTTCCGTTTTTGATTCGATTTGAATGTTCATTGAACTCGTTCGGCGGGCAGAGAAATTTGCATATGAATTTATATGGACTGCCGGAGGCAGCAGCTCAGGCAGGTGTTAATCCGAGAATCATCAAAACAAATGCTGATCTGATCTATCTTAGAAAGTAATAAATGAAAGGTCTTTGCTATCGAAATTCCACATTTCTCCAACTGATAAGTTATTGCGATTGCAAAACGAGAAAAGACAATAATGAGCACGCTGATAATGGGAGAAAAAAGCAGATAAAATAGTGTCGCCGTAACTAGCTGCTGGCCAATTGTGCAAATGCAAAAAACAAGCGGAAGGATGTCAATGTCGATGATGCCGCCGGTGCTGGTGCTGGCGTGTTGACAAGGCCTCTTTTATATTTCCAGCAAATTGCACTACTCGAAGTTATGACCCTGTTTGCCTGTTTGCCGATGATGCAATCTTAGTAAGCGAATACCAATAGCAAGAATGGACGCTGCCAGAGCTAGTCAGCCTTTGTGTGCTCATAAAATATAATAAGAGTCTGTTTGTCTGTAACAGGCGAACATCTTTAACTTGAACAGGTCTTTGAGCAAATCACTAGAATTATCTGCATGAAATGAGTCATAAGTCACGAGTTTATTATAAATTACTGGGGTTTATCATCAAGATTTGTTGTTAATTGTTTATTATTCAATAAAAACGAGCTTAGACGAGATCAAGAATTTCATTTGTGGTTTTTTTAATAAGAATGTAATATTGACATTGTATTAAAAATATTTTATTTAAGCCAAAAAGTAAATATTTCTATAGAAAACCATCGTTTTAAATAGTAAACAATGTCTATAACATTTGTAGATAAATAGTACTGATACACATAGTAGGCAGACCTTTATTTACTAGTATTATATTACAAAAAGAAATCTATGTTTTCACAAACAAAACAAAGCAAAATCATAATCCCCTCCAACGTCTATTGTTCTAATAAAAAAAAAGGGTTTGGAAAGAAAAACCCCAAAAAAACACGAATTCAAAAAGATATCGCTGTCCGAGTCATAATAGTTTGACTGTAATAAGCTTTTGTATATATTTTTTGTTGGCGTTTTTTCCCCAGACAAAAAGAGAGGCAAAGGGAGATACTGTGTGTGTGTGTGTGTTTGCCACGAACGTGGGTAATTGGACAATTTCCAACTAATGTGCGCCCGCCTAAACGCCTCTAACGCCCTGCCCAACGCGAGTGCTTATCTGCTCCCGCGACGGCGACTCTGTTTTGGCGCAGACCCGATAAGGGGGAATAGAGCAGCCAAGTGCGAAGAATCGAGCCAGATCTGGAGGAATGGGGGCAGGCGGAAGCCAGGACGGAAATGCGACAGTAAAAGTAGCGACAGACTGAAATCTCCCGGAAAGCGGAAAGCGGCTTACCACCTTATGGCTTCGTGCGGCGAGCGTACGATCTGGATTCAAGAGAGAGAGGCCTGCCTGCCTGGTCACGCAGTCTGGAAAGTAAAATCGATTCCCACGCTCGTTTTCCGCCCCGAAACATATTTCTGCAATCATCTCCGGCTCATTGTGTGAGTTTTATAGTTTGTTTTGGCTGCCTATATCTATGAATGACTAATGGCCGCCAAAAACGAGGACTGACTGACTGACCATTGACCTTGTTGTGGGCCAAGTAGTGACCGAAAGCCCTCAGAGAGCCTAGAAAATGCGAGACACGCACTGATGTTCAAGTGAAGAGGGTGCACTGTGAGAAACTAGGTCTTTTGCAAGTAATATAACTGTTATGAAATGACATACATTTTAATATTTAAGAAACCTATTTTCCAAAATTACTTTTGCAATTTTTTAAGTTCTCCCATTATAATAACAAAACACATCCCATAATCCAATCGGAAATTCTTGCTGTGCATGGGAAACTGGTTTGTTTTGGAGGGAAGAAGAGGGACCGCCTTTTAGCCACTTGAGCATTGAGCGGTCAACGACGTTTTGGTCTTCTCGATGGATCTCCAGTTTGATTGATGTTTTGTTTGTTTAGGATTAGTGGAAACCCGAAAATAAAAATAAGAGAAACTGCAAGGCCAAGGCGTGAGTGAGTCCGCATTTCACCGCTCACCTTCTCCCTCTCCCACAAACACACACACACATGCACAGGCGCTGGCACATGGACACTTCCTATGTACACACAATAGAAAAACGCACCTCGTAAATTGGCAATTTCTCCGAATTCCACTGGGCAATCCGCTCGGAGCTCTTGTCCACCAGGGTAACCACAATGTCGGGACACTTGAGCGCCATTACAGCGCAAGTTGGGCCCCCAACATAGCCAGCGCCAATGCAGCAAATCTTCATTGTTTTTCTTCGAGTGTTGTTGTTTATCGCTCGCCCGGAGAGAGATGTGAATAATGCCGCTGGTTTCCTGCGGGCCGTTGCTGCGCGTGATTATTTTTTGGTTTTTGTGTCGAGCGTGAGACGGAGTCGTGTGTGGCGCGGCGAACGGGTCAGCGGTAACTGCTACTGACTTCCACCCACCCGCTAAAAGTTTAAACAAATGAGAGTCTATGTGTATATATGTATATATCAGTGTTGCCAGATGAAAATTTTGCTTTCCCCCTAAAAAATCTCAGAGTCGATATTTCCTCCTAAAAAATCCCGGCAAATTCAAAAAATCTGATAACTTTGCAAAGCGGAAAAATGTTGGTGGAATACCAGTTCTTAGTATCTTAAAGGTTGGTTTCCGGAATGCGCCAACATCAGCTGGCAAAACTTTCAGGCGATAGGAAAATCGTGGGCAGTATTTAGTTTGATATTTTCGCCATATTAAATGATTTATAATAAAAATAGCACTTTTATAGAGATGTTCTTAAAAATTTTAAATCAATCAGTTCCGAAAAAAAACCCTAAACTTTCCCCATAAAAATTCTTCCCCCCTAGGCATCAAAAAATCTAGCTGGAAAACCCCTGATCTGGGAACACAGCTGCGAAAAAATCGATTTCAGCATCGATACTATCGAATATTTTGGTTTCGATAGGACATCGATTCCATTTCGAAGGAATCGATGTATCGTCAGATACTTTTGTTTTCGTTCCGATTTGGCGGAAAATTAAATTCAATTCAAAATTCAAACCATTGTTAACTAATATTAATAATAAGTGTAGTATCTACGGCAGCTCAAACACCTAGAATCGTCTAGATATTAATAATTAGTTTAACAACATGGAGAATCTAACGAAAATAAGATATGAACCATTAGCGGGCTAGTGGTGACAGGTTGGACAAAAGCACACATCGATATTTTTGTTTACCAAAATAATATATTTATATCGTGATATTGCTTTCGCCTAAATTTCGAAATTTAAAAATTTATATTTTTAGGTTGGTTTTTATAAGTTTTCAAGCACTTTGTTCAATGCGATCTTTCTTTATACTGCAGCAAAATTAGTGTAAAATCGAACCTAATATTTCAAGTGATTTTTTGTATGCCTGGCATATAAAAAAATAAACGAAATAAAATAACATTTATTTTTTCAAACTAAATATATGGAAAAAACTAAATTAAAGGAAGGCATGCCCCCTTTCCTGATATAGAGCCGTTAAATTGAAAATCCACTACGATAGTCTGATCAGAATAATTAATTTGGTGCAAAACGGGGCACTTGTCAAAAAAAATTTTACAGGTATAGGAGTTATAGGGAAGCTGCCGCAGCCTCTCAAATAATGTTGATTTGCGGTACATCCTAACTGTCTACAGAATCGTCCGAGATAAAAAAAAGAAAATGCATTTATTAAGGGATATAATAAAAAACCAATCCAAGTAGGCCCTGACTTTTAAGTTTTCATCAAAATTGATTTCGTCGGCTTGTGGAAACTTTTCTTTGTCATTCAACGAAAACTCCTCCCCAGATCATTACTAAAGTAAGTAAAACCTAAATTAATTAAACAAAAATAAAAGTAAGAAACAAATTGTGACTAATAAGCAGCTCAAGCGTACTGCCATGGCTTCGTCGTCAGGATCACCCGGCCCGGCCGAGTTCCCCAGCACATTTGCCGCCGCGGCTGCTCCACCTCCATAAAATAAAGGGAGAACAAGAATTCGGGGCAAGAATATGGGCAAAACCACAAAGCCCTTAATGCGCATAAACAAATTTAATATCAATGGAACATAAATTATTAAACGGGCACAAAAGTAGGCATATGTCAAAAACAAAGCAATTAAATCATTTAAAAGGTGTGGCAGAGAATAAAATAAAAGAAAATGCCTAAATACATTAAAAGGAACAAATGCATGCGGCGCTTTAAAAAATAAATGTCAGTTGTGTGGTTTTATAGGGAAAAACTTTAAAGTTCTAAATGCTCACAAAAAGGCCCCGCCGCTGTTCAAGGACCGATTCATATGGAGACCTTGGATCTTTGCCAGTTCATATTTAGATAATGCAGAATTTTAATACTATGTCAGTCGAATTCCAAAACTCCGCTAATATAATCAAAGATGGGCAGTTTCTTAAAATAAGTGCGACGCAATAAAATAGCCGTATTCCAATATTTAAGGACCGAGTCCTATGGAGACCTTGGATCTTTGCCAGTTCAGGTTTAGATAATAGAAATGGCCACGTGCATAATTTTAATAATTTTTAAATAAAATCAGAGGTGGGCAGTCCCGTGAATTAAGGGCGACGCCAACAAATAGCCATATGCCAGTGCTTACGAACCGAGTCATATGGAGAGCTTGAATCTTTGCCAGTTTATAAAAGAAATTTTGAAAATAGAAATTTCCACGTGAATAATTTTAATACTATGTTACCCAAATGCCAATAATCCCCAAATAAAATCAGACATGGGCAGCTACGTGAATTAAGGACAACGCCAACAAATAGCCATGTCCCAGTGTTTAAGGACCGAGACATATGGAGAGCTTGAATCTTTGCTGGTTCATATTTTGATAATAGAAATGGCCACGTGCTTAATTTTAATACTATGTTACCCAAATGCCAAAGCTCCCATAATAAAATCAGATATGGGCAGTTACAAGAATTAAGGACAACGCCAACAAATAGCCATATCCCAGTGTTTAAGGACCAAGTCATATGGACTCTAAATTTCATGCAACCACCAATTACTTCTGAAATTAAATTACACATTAAATACCAATGGAACATAAATGCGAATTGTGCCCTTTCATGGGCACATCTATTAAATATTAAACGGGCACAAAAAGAGAAATATGCTAAAAACAAAGCAATTAAACCATTTAAAAGGTGTAACATCTAAAATTTCTCTGAATAATCGGTTAACAACAAAAATTTATCTGAAAAAGTAAGTCGGAAATATTATTTTCCTCAAAATTTTCGGCAGTGATTCAGAAATATTATTTTTCTCCCACTTTCTAGCCGTATTCTGTTTTAGTGATCGACATGAGTAAGCATACAGCGGGTAGAATGACAAGGATACCCATGTCCGAGTTTATGCAACGTTCGGGAAACTTTAATTATACTTACCCCAACAAGGTATCGAAAGCTGGAGGAGTACCTAAGAACAAGGTAATGAAAGCTGTTGGAGAATGGGAAGCTAAAATTGTCGATAATTTACGCACAGGAGATCACTTCACACCAAGAAAAAGTAAGTCGGAAATATTATTTTCCCAAAAAATTTCGGCAGGGATTCAGAAATATTATTTTTTTGTCCACTTTCCAGCCGCAGTCTGCACTAGTGATAATATCGACAAGAGTAAGCGTACAGCTGGCAGAATGTCAAGAATTCCAATTTCCAAGTCCATGCAACGTTCGGGGAAATTCAATTATGCTTACCCCAACAAGGTATCGAATGCTTTAGGGGAAATTGTCGAGAATTCACGCATAGGAGATGACCTAACACCGAGTGAGCAAAGTTACTATAGTAACTATATATATAGTATGTAGTACATATGTCTGTAGCTTCCAGTGAGGAGGAATTTCTTTACCTGGAGGAGCAAATAAAAATTGATTTCGTCGGCTTGTGGAAACTTGTCATTCAACGAAAACTCTGTCCCAGATCATAACTAAAGTAAGTAGAACCTAAATTAATTAAGCAAAAATAAAAGTAAAAAACAAATTGTGACTAAAAAACAGCTCAAGCGTACTGCCATGGCTTCGTCGTCAGGATCACCCGGCCCGAGTCCCCCAGCACATCTGCCGCTGCGGCTGCTCCACCTCCACCTGGAGTCTGGAATAAAATAAAGGGAGAACAAGAATTCGGGGCAAAAATATGGGCAAAACCACAAAGCCCTTAATGCACATAAACAAATTCAATACCAATGGAACATAAATGCGAATTGTGCCCTTTCATGGGCACATCTATTAAATTATTAAACGGGTACAAAAATATGCATATATCAAAAACAAAGCAATTAAGCCATTTAAAAGGTGTGGCAGAGAATAAAATAATTAAAAGAAAATGTACGTATTGCCGACGAGGAGCAGCGCCTGCAGACCGCCATGCTGCTTAAACTTGGCCTAAACCTTATGGTTTGCCTTAACAAGCTGGACAGATCCCAGGGCGTCTGCGACGTTATGGAGGGTGTTCGACGTCTCACCGCCAACAATCCGCCCTGCAAGGCTCTGATACACGAGGCTCGCGCCTTGTCCGCCCTGGGCGAGGACGTGCGGGCTCGCGAGGTCTTGATGCAGGCGCATCTTCAGGAGCCGGAAAACCAGAAAGTCAACGATGAAATCGTGTTAGTGAAGGAGCGTATTGACAAGTACGAGAAGGCTCAAAGGGATCTGCGGTCGCGTGCCCCCCAACCGGAGGAGCCCAGCAGAAACCCTGACGAAGAAGCCAAGGAGATGAAATTTAAACAGGATATCGGAGAGATTATCAAAGAATTCAAAAACTCTGAAGTATCCTCCATGGAAATCTCTCTCCAAAATTATTCATTCACGCAGCTGGAGTTAGTTTACGATGTGCTCAAAGAGCATAATATAAAAGTGGCTACCTCGCCGACCGATTTGGAAATGATTACTCTGTCCAAGAGGGATGACGACTCTCCAAGTGACCCAAATATCGAGGACCATGAGGATTAGGTTTCAGAAAAATTAAACCTTTTTGTTATTAACACATTACGACATCCAAAAAACACAATTTTTCATTCGTGAAAATAAGAATCTCATTCTAACACCTTTAAACATTAAATCATTAACGAATATTAAAAATATTAAATACAATA
>VNJO01007173.1:0-46183 GCA_008042535.1 Drosophila tani
AGAACAGCTACTCCTTAAAATTCTGACTTCTTTTTTATTTTTTTTCTGCCTGGAAATTATTTCTTTTTATATTTATTTTACATTTATTTTATATTTATTTGGTTTTCAATCTCTTCGAGATGAAGAAACGCTTGCGCACACAAACCGTGATCTGGTGTCCGTCCAGCAGCGGGTCAAACACCTCTGGTACTTGCTGATCATCTCTTGCGTCTCCCAATTGGGATTGTCCGGGTGGTTCTGTAATGAAAAATGTTCAAGCGAAAGCTTCGGGTCGGAGAACAGTTACTACTTAAAATTCTGACTTATTTTTTATTTTTTTCTGCCTGTAAATTATTTCTTTTTATATTTATTTTACATTTATTTTATATTTATTTGGTTTTCGGCACCGAGATGACGTCTATTTCCATGCGTTTAATTTCCTTGGGGCTGAAGGGTCTCTTGCGCACACAAACCGTGATCTGGTGTCCGTCCAGCAGCGGGTCAAACACCTCTGGTACTTGCTGATCATCTCTTGCGTCTCCCAATTGGGATTGTCCGGGTGGTTCTGTAATGAAAAATGTGTATCATAGTGATATTTTTATCCCGCTGCTGTTCATTTATAGTTTAAGCGCTTGTTGGGAACGCACAGTCAGAAATCTAGGTAAGTATTATTTTCACTGTATAATCAAAACATACACATTGAATGAGAACTTGGGGCAAAGCACTTACTATAAACAGTGAGGAGCGACTCGCGCAAGTTGTCATCTTCCCTTGGTCATGTCGCCTCACTCTTCGCAACACTCTTCGTTTTCCTGATAATGGCAAATACTCGTATATTGGAAGTTAAAGAGGAGTCCAACTGAACCGGAGAGGGAGGCATCAAACCAAAGTGGCGTCTGGTGTCCTTTTATTGCCCGCTTCCTGCAGTTTGCCAGTCGCATCCGATTGTTCGGTTCAATTGCAATCATATTACAAGCCACATTTAATTTAATTTCTTGCGGAAATACAGAAGAAATCAAAATCAAACAAAGCAAGCCCAGTGTCCAGGGCTTGACCATTTGTATCTGAGGGAATTCCGATATTTGGCAAACTTTTTGGCTTCATTTTGGTTCTGTAATGGGGCGGAAACAAATATCTCGAGGGAAATGTGTGCAAACACATTGCACCAAATGTTTAAGCTCACTCATTAACGGAGTACTTCTCCACATTTTGAGTGATTCCAGTGGGCGCATGCGTTAGTTTTGACTCCTTTTGTTGGCACCCACATCCTTAGAAACTTAAGAGATTTTCTTTATCAGCAAACCTGTTGCATGTTCCTTTTACCATTAAAATTCCATTAAAGAATACAGACAATTTCAAGCAATTATCTCTGACCACTTTAAAGTTAACTTAGTTTCATTTCGGTGTAAGAAAATATTTTCTCTAATTGTCTGCCTTTGCTGAGACTGGACAATTGCAAAGGATTTTGTTTGATCAGCTCTCTTGCCAAGGGCCATACACTGTACCAAGAAGGACTTCCATTCTGGCCGCCCACTCGGATTTATTTTTCTTTCTTCTTGGCTTTTCCAGGGAAATCGCTCTGCTCAAGTGCCAGGCTGCCTGGGGCCGTGCAACTTGTTGCTTTGATCAGCTCTCGGCTTAAAGTGGATATTTCCACGTCTCCACGTCTCCAATTTATTCTGCACTTCTCTCTTACGGAAACCTCTCTGCGACCACGGCCTTTGTGGCTTTACTGCTCTGATTCAATAATTCGTAACTGCAGCTGACAAACGGAATTATTTTATCAAGGGCATATACTAGTAAGTCCAGCTGAGACGCAAATTCTTAGGATTTTCAGAGAAAATTAAATAATTGATTTTCAACAATGTTCTCAAGAAAAGCCACAATGGACCCATTGTGAACTATCAGATGTACACCCAGAAAAAAAACTGCTCGAAAAATGAGTGAAGGATTGAACATCAACAATTCCATGAACATTTGTGCAAGTGGAACTTCTTTGATTATGTTAAGTCAACTTTCGCAAATTCTTAGGAACTATATCTTAATGAGGTTAGTTTGGGGATTGATTAATTTACTAAAAATGAGTTTTTGAAAAAGAAATGGAAAGTTCTCAGCAAAGGACAACTAGCCGCCAATTTTAAATGACTTAAAAAAAACCAGGAGCCACGATTGAGCTCGTAATTACAAAGCGTCCTTTACCAGTGCTAGAACTAGTTGGTTATTTTGACATCTTCAAATGAGAATGTTTCAAGAACTGGCGTTTTTAATTATTCTGAAGTGATGGTGATATGATATAGCAAAAAATTATTATTTTAGACGGAAAATGATATTGGATTGTTTCCGCTTCTTTACCCTCGCAGGGTACTATAATTTTAGTTAAACGTTTTTTTACATTAATTTCGCCATCATTCCTATGGCAGCTATAGGATATAGTAGTCCGATTTCGGTCGTTCCGACATATATACTGCGTGCTAAAGAAATAAGACTATGCTGAAAATCTCAGCTCGATAGTTCAAAAACTGAGACTAGTTCCCGTAGAAACCGACAGACGTATAGACGGACAAGCGGACAGACGGACAGACAGACAGACGGACATGGCTAGATCGACTTTGCTGGTGATGCTGATCAAGAATATATATACTTTATGGGGTCAGAGATGCCTCCTTCACTGCGTTGCAAACATCTGGTCAAAATTATAATACCCTCTGCAAGGGTATAAAAAGATCAGTTATGTACATATGTACTTTTGGTTTTCCATGACTGTATATATGTATACATAATGGGGTCGGAGATGTCTGCTTCATTGCGACGCAAATATCATGGCAAAATTATAATACCCTCTGCTTGGGTATAAAAACTAACTTTTTTTCAAAACTCCGTCATTTTGTTAATTTTGGATATTTTTTAAATAACATATAGCAGGTCATTAGGAAATATTATCTACTTTAATAACCTTTTTTAATTCCTTCGTTTCAGCTACTTATTCGGCCGGAATCCTGCCAGCAGTTGGGGTACTTTTTTTTGCACCTCCGAAAACTGTGTATAATACCGTTATTATTTCACTGCGTTGCTGACTTCTGACTAAAATTATAATACCCTGCAAGGGTAAAGATATTAATATCTTATTATTTGTTTAATAAAATTTCCAATTATAAAACAAACGTTACAGTAAACGTTCAATTTAAAATTTGGGACTAAAACCTTAGGGACACATTGAATTTAAGATTTCCATATGCACATAGCCTAGCTCGTGCACTGAAATGGGAAATTTGCCAAAAAAGCCACATCCAGCTTGTAATATATTCACTATTGTCTGTTAGAGGTGCATCGGGACAAGATCCTCCACAGTCTCCTCAATCAGCAGTGGGGAGCTCCAGCGCATCAGGAAGTATGCGGAACCAGACTTGTCATTGGTCCCGGACAGCCGGTTCCCACCGAAGGGGGTCAATCCGAAGTTGCTGCCGGTGCAGCGTTCGTTCACATACAGATTGCTGGCCGACATGCGCAGCTGGTTAAGGCAATGAAGGATCACCTCGTCTCGGTTGGCGAATATGGAGCCGGAGAGAGCGTACCTGGACTGGTTGGCGGCCAGCTTGAGAGCGTCCGCGAACGAGTCGTCCGGGTAGACAAACACCGGCAGAAAGGGCCCGACGAAGGGCTCACATAGTAGCGGGTCCAGTGGATCGTCCACCCTGACTATCGTCGGCTGGACGAATCTTCCAATGCTGTCGTCGCAGCTGCCTCCGCACAGCGGCTCCATGCCTTGTATGCGCTCCATCAGTTTCTGCATCCGACGGAATCCCTCCAAGTTAACCACTGCCCCCATATCCGTTGCCGGCTCCACGGGATTTCCAATGTGCAGACTGTTCGTGGCTTCTACCAACTGTTCCCGGATTTTCGGCCACAGAGACGAGGGCACGTACATGCGGGACAGCGAGTTGGCATACTGGCCGGCGTACCCGAATGCCGCCTGCACGGAGGCAGAGACTACGGTCTCCACCTTAGCGCTGGCATGAACGAAGTGGAAGTTCTGACCCGGACACTCGGCCACCAGGCGAGGGAAGCATATGTACCGCTCCATCTTGTCGCCCACCATCTTGTGGACACGTCTGTACTCCGCGGCACTGCACTGACAATTCAGTCCAGCAAAGTGCATGGCATCCGTGATAGTGTCCAGGAAGAGCCGTTTGTTGGCCGGCACAAAGTTGATCACTCCGGCGGGCAGCCCGGCCTCCTGGAAGGCCCGGTGGATGAGAAAGCTGGCTGGTGCCACCTCCAAAGAGGGATTCCACAGAACAGTGTTGCCCATCAGCGCCGGACATAGGGCCAAGTTCGCGGACAGCGCTACCGATTCAAAGGGCGCCAGGGCTGCCACGAAACCGTCCATGGGCCGCAGGTGAAAGCTGGGGAAGACGTTCATATCCCCTTGGATCTCGAATCGCAGCTCGGATAGGTGTTCCAGGTAGTCGGCGTTAGCCCTCAGGGAGCCGAGGAGCCGCCTAATATCCCGGCTAGCTTCGTCCGATGTTTTGCTGAGACTCAACATGAGAAAAACTCGCAGCCGCAACTGGTCCTCCTCTATTAGGTCTGCCGCCCGACGCCAGATGGCCAGGCGCTGCGGGGTGGGCACCAGGCTCCAAGTGTTCTGCGCCGCCAGAGCAGAGTTAATGGCACTCTCGATTTGCTTTCGATTTGCGCAGTACACCTGGGCGAAGGTCGTCTCCAGTTGGTGGGGACAAGACATTCGCTGGTTGTCCATGGTGTACTCCGGTTCTTCACCGATGATTGTGGGCACCTCCAGGGGCTTGCGCTGGATATCGTGAATCATGTGACTGATCAGCAACTTTTCGTTGCGTGCCCTTGGAACCTCCTCCGGTGGTGGGGACTGGGACTGGGAGTCATCCTCATGTCGGCTAGATGATTCCTTGTCCAGGGCGTTTCTTGCCTCGCCTGATATGCTGGCCAGGCGACGGTATCGGGCGACACATCGTGTCGGGGTCAAGGATCCCAGCCTGAGCATTACGTTTATCTACGTTTATCGGGTACAATATCAATTTGAAGCTTTCAACAGGAATTTATTCTACATCTGCCAGTTGTAAGTACATACATGCGTATACTTAAGTGTAGAAAAATATATGTGGGTGTACATTCATACATGACATGTGTGTGTCAACGTTTGGCTGTCGTAAGACAGTTGTGGAAAAGGCAGTTTGTGATCGGTATCAAATATGAAAAAATAAGCCATCTTTTTGGAAACTGCCTTGTGCTCCGAAACCGCAACACACATGCACACACAATTATGGTTTTAGTTTTTGTTTAAATCATAAAACCAAGTGCACAAAAAACAAATTGCAAGTAGGATAGGCTCAAAACAATATAAGATGCAAATCTTAAGAGATTCCTTGACGTTAATTCAAAAGTACATACAGACATATATTCGAAAGTATGCTTAATTTGCGTTTCGCAATCGTAAGGCGCTTAATCAGACAATTTAAGCTATGATAAGTGATGGAATTACCAAAAGGGCCGCAGATACTTAAACCTATAATAAGTAGGTTTCTGAATACGTATTGCATTACAAGACACATTAATTTTAGAGCGAGACATATACTAAATTATAGGTAGGAATAGCGTTCAGAAGTAAAAAATATATGCAGAATGCGTGATTACCAAACATAGAACTAGGTGGCATTCGTTTCGGAATTTCGACGCTGTTGCGTTAGGAATAATGTTGAACACATGGAATTATACGTTGATGATCAGTGGACAAGTGCAGAAACTCATCTGGATATGTCATGGGTCATGGGAGTCGTTGTTGAGCATTTCGTCAAATTTCTGAGATAGAAGGTAACGCGTTTCTAAGGTCACTAAGGTGCTAAAAGTGCCGAGTCCATCCTGCGGGGGGTGGGGATGCTTTGGGGTTACATCCTGGCCTTCGATTCGAGTCTTGGATTGCAGCAGGTTTCTAGTAATTCTAAGCAGTCTTGCCGGTCCTAAAGTAGTCGCCGCCATCGCTTCAGCCGCCTTTATAACTGTGCCGCCAGCCCGGAGGCGGATATGTTGTCGCCTGCACCAGCCGTCTTCCTGGCCTCGCGGCACACCAGCACTGGCGCCACACAGATCTCGACCTCGAGGCGTTGCCGCTGGCGGCCGTACTCGATGTATTCTCGCCAACAGGGGACCGGACTGGCAGCGCCTATTCTCATGCGAGGGGCGTCCTCCTGCGCCGAGGTGGCGAAACTGTCATCCAACACCTGTAACACTGCCTCCGGATTGATCTGCGAAAGGTGATTGGGATAAAGATTCGCTTCGAGTTTTGATCCTTATTAAGAAAGACTCACAAACTGGGACTTGCAGACGTAGCGGTGAGCGGTGAGGGCCGCCTTGGCCGCCGCCGCTCGCGTATTTTTCCACTGGGAGCCGGCTGTGGTGAGAATGGCCTGGTAGGCTAGCGTGTGCACATGGATCCGCGAGATGCGACGCCTTCTGGGATCCGCAGGGCTTCGATTGCCAAAGTCCTCTAGCAGGCTGATAAATACCTCCCGCATCTGGTCGAGGGTGTGGGCAATGCGCGGATTCCAATCAGTGGCCAGCGTGGTGCGTCCGTGGGCCAGCACCTGCTGGAGGTTGGCCAGCTCCTGCTCGTTCATACCCAGGGAGTCCACGTAGGGCAGGACAAAGTGCCGGAGTTGCTGCAGTAGCTGAAGCTCCACGTAGGAAGCCATCTCGAAATGGTTCAAAGTATCCGGGGGCTGGCTAGTTAGTTGCCGCTGTACTTGCTGCAGCCGCGCCTCGCGTTCTCCGGGATTAAAGGTGAACATGTCCATCATCTGCAGACCGCTGACCACAAGCAACTGTGGGTGATACACCTTCAGGGCGTCGGTCAGCTGCTCCAGGGCTCTGAGATGCGGATTGTTCCGGTCGTTGTGCAGGATGTAGCGATTGGCCCGAGGCGCCACATACGAGCCCCAAGTGTCGCCTGCCTTGTACTCCAGTATGAGATGTATATCATCGTCAGGGATCTCGTCGCCTGCCAGCCGAATCTCCTTGGGCAGAAGTGGGCGCAACCTGGAGGAAATTATGTATTGAATTCAAGGGCAGTGAAAGCGGTTGGAAAATGAAACATACTTCTTGGACATGTGGGCGCCCAGCAGGACGTCAGCTCCCTCCATAAAGAAGCGCACAGCCATCAACGGGGCGTTGCCGCCCATGTACCACTGGATGCCACTAGTGTCCTTGCCCAACAACTTTGCGTAGCCCACGAGCTGCTTGAAGAGCGTACCATTTGCCATTACACGTCTAAAAGAGCGAAAATAAGATTAGAGATCTAATTTGTAAAGCCATAAACACCACTAAAAAGTTCTTAATGTGAACTCACTCCGCAGCAGCTCCGTTTTGGAAATAGTAGGCAAAGGACTGCAGCAGCTCGTCCTCATTATTGACAACCTCCCGGGAGCCTGTGGTGACCGCAGGGATGCGCCGGCTATAGTAGCGCCCCAGGAACTCCGTGGCATTGATCTGCAGGTCAGTGCAGGCTCCATAGCCAATAGCCACCTTGGGCGCCGGTTGCACGGCTGACCGTTTCAAGGACCTGGATAGAGACAGCGACAGAGATAGAAGCTAAAGCCAATACGGCGTGATATCTCGCAGGATCTCACCCCTCGATTGCCAGCAGACCGGTGAGCAGGACCGTCGTCCTGTTGAGCGCCTGGAGTGATAGGAAGGCCTGCCAAATGATGGACACAAAGGCCGTGAAAACGGAGCAGCCGGTTAACCATCCCATGTAGCGCAGGGCCGTCATTTTGGGCGCGGTTTATAGTCGCTCCTGCGTTGTAGGTAGTTGAGCCCAGTAAAATATTCCCTGACTTTCCGGCACTCTTATCAGAATCAGTGTTGCCAACTCTTCGGGCTTAAAAAAGCTCAAAAAGCTTTGAAAAAGCTTTAATAGGCTACAACAATATTGTGATGGTAGCTAAAAAGTCGTGTGTTCTAAATGTTCCATCCCAAGGGTTTTCTAATAATTTGTTAATAAATAAGATTAAAATAGAAGTGCCTACTACATTAACTACTCTGATAGAACAGCCAATTTATAATTTATTTCTGCATTTAAAACCGGTTTGGGTAAATTTTAAATGGAAAGATAATTGAGTTTCTACAACCTTTTTTACCTTTAACTTTTTGGTGTCAGGCGAAAACTAATAATGGATACATTTTAAAATCTTAATTTATCAAATTTATTTATTGTTCACGCAATTTTATAGCTAGTTCTAGACAGTGTCTGGCGTAATTTGTCTAATTTGTTGGCTGACTCCCAAAAATAAATGAACGAAAAATAAATATAAATCACTTATATCTTTATTTAAAGAATACATTCATTAAGAATAACATATTTTTTGTAAAGCCTAGTTTCTCAGATCGACGAAAGTGGTTCTAAGCAGTGAGAGAGAGAGAAAGGTCAATAGTCACCCTCTCGCAACAGGTCACACTAAAAGGCCAAAATCTTTAGCTATTTTTAGCGATTTGTAGCTATTTTATAGCCAGTATTATATCGTTCCAATCGTAAACGCAAACCCTGGCTTAGAACTCCGATAAGATGGTAGCGTTAGCTGACGAAAGCTGGCTGATATTGGATTTCAAGTTGGAAATCGATCTGGTAAGAACGGAGGATTTTTAATCAATAATTATTATTAACCATTATTACTTAGTGCAGCTGCCAAACTTGGTGGTTTTCCTGTATTTTTTGGAGGACCATTAACAAAATATATTTTAGCGTAAAAGAATTCAGATAACTCAGAAAACTAAAATGTTCATTATTTTCGTATTTTTGCGTGAGTTTTTATAAAGACACTTCAAATCGAAATCAAAATTTGTATAGTACAATGGTTTTATAGCATATCTTAGTGTTTTCATGTGAAAATCGACCTCAAAACTGATGAAACTAAATTTTGTCACTTTTAGCTACGACATACATACGAAATGTTTGCTTATTTTTACCAAATCATCTTCAAATATTCTTCTTCATACGAAAACGTCACATTTCGCAGACTTTTGTAATTTTTAAGGTGAAGTCATACATTTTGTTGTGCATGGGAGACTCTGAGCAAACTTTTCGTCTAAACCGATCAAACTGTATATATACGTATTACAAAATATATATTTAGTTTAATAAATGCAACTGTACGACTTTGACTTAGCAGAAATTCGACAACTCCTACCTAGACAGATTCGAAGGTTATATTTTGGCCTGCGTGGATCTGCTCACGAGAGCGCGGATACAGTTACATATATACACAATCTACCTGAGGATAACCATCTGACGAACAACTCGCGAAAATTTCCAACACGTAAAGCATTTGCGCTAGACAACTATTTATTCCTTAAGCTATACCTTTGCAAAACGCTTTAATCACTTTGCAAATGATGTAATCACTAAACATATATGAACGTATATAAATTCGAATTCGTCCCCAATTAAATTAGATTTAAAAAATATCATATTTTGTTATATTAATCAATATTTGTAAGTTGGAAAGGTATCAAATTTTAAAAAGATAATAATAGGAATCAAAAATAAAAGTTATTTCTGATTAGCATTCATAATCATCATACGGTTTGTGTAAGTAATTGGAATAGAACCCCCGTCAATTGAGTGATATCATGCTCAAAGCAGAGGTTTGAGATCTGAGATTACCGACGGCACTTGCTTGGATCGTATCATCTTCTAAAGTGACATCTAGTGTACCTTATACAAGTTGAGCCGTTCTTAATGTTGTCTGCCTACGTCATAGATCAGCAAAAAAGCTGACTTGCTGTGGCTGTTTTTTGACGGCTCCTTCTTGTCGATCGGACTCGTTGATTTATAACAAGTTGTTGTTGCTTCTTCTTTGGATTTGGATTCGGTGTTTCGCATTAATTGCTTCTGGCCGTTATTATTGTATTGACACAAGGTTAGTCAATTGCACTAGGCAAGGTACAGGCTGTGTTTCACGTATACGATCTTGTATAGGAAGTGTTTTCAGCATCTTCAGACCGGATAGCAATAGCTAGTTACGTATCTCCGGATAGAGGAATCTCGCCGAGCCCCACGCCAATGCAAAAGGTATATTTATTGAAGACATAACATTTTATAGCATTCCCGACTATTAAAAATCCCCATCGGCCAATTAGAGTCTATAAACGGCTATCGTCTGGACCAAAGTCTGAGCTCTTCTATTTATAACGCCAGCAGGCTAGAGTGCCCGATTTCATTCCAGACTGCAAGACACGATGACTGGCCGCTTAGAATCAAGATCGGTATTCCGGGAAGGGCCGCCGCCGATGCCGCTGCCGATGCCGATGCCAACACGCATGACAGGTGTAATGCCCGAGCCTCCGTCTAGATACTATTTTTATTTTTATCAGCCCAACGAAAGTGAACATCGCACATTAAACGCTTCGCAGTCGCTGTGTGTGAGGGGCGGTGGTGTGTGTGTGTCTGGGTCTGTCTCTGACAGCCAATATATTTTGTTGCTGGCTTATTTTATTTCACTTTTGTTCTGTTTCGCGAGTCTCGTATATGCGATTAATGTGGTTTTGTTTTTAGTTGTATTCCATTCCATTTTATTCTATGCGTAGCCGTCCGCTGCCCGCTGGGACTCCGTATAAAATCAGCATAATCAGAAATTCTACCGAGCAGTTGGTTCTAAGCGGTTGACGGAGCCGGACGAGCTCATCGTGCCTCTGGTCTGGAATAAGTGATCAGCTTCCCATTTTCGCCGCCCTTACCTTTGGCCCCGTGTAATTGTGCAGTTCGTGTGTGAAACAAGCAATTGCAAGATTTACACATCAAAAGGCGAAATCGATACTCTAAAGTGAGAAGTTAACGGTCCACGCTATATAGTCTCCAGGCCATAATTATAGCTCGTTTGGCTTTTTTGGATACACACATCAAGATACATAAGAAGGTATGACTTCGCGTTGTTCTATTTATCCGCGTTCGCTTCCTAAGTCTTTTGTTTCGCGTGGCTCTGAAAGGAAGCAAGTTCGCTTGGCTAAATGAAATCGAAATTTAAATCAATCTTTATCACAACTGGATTTGGCACGCTCTCTAGATGTCTTATATAGCTCCGTTTCGGTTTCCCTCTTCCTCGACACTTCCGCATGCAGTCCAACATAATTTAGATAACTTCAAGCAACATTTGGCGACTTTGTGAACTGCTCGATTTTTGCAATTTTAATGAGTGTCTACAGAGATTTATATCTTGAAATTAAAGTATATAAATAATGAAACAAATGACATAAATTACAAAAGGAATTAAAAATAATTCTTTAATGGTTTATTATAATGGCTGTTTGAAATTATTATTGTAAGCTCAGTTTTAATCTTTTTAGTGTTAGGGAGTGGCGTTCGTTTCGGGACATCAGCATAGTTTAAAATTTGAAAATCGTTGTTAACTTATATACTTAGACATAGTCAGATTCCAGATTATCAAAATATATTGCTTAGTTGAAAATGAATGGGTATTTTTAGCTAGTTCTGTAGTATTGATAATAGTTAATTAACCTTTTGTTAATTTAATGACCCCTGAATTTACCACAATAATGAATTAATGTGCCGCAGAAATTCTAAAAATTTGGTTTATACGCCATGTGGAGGTATTCCATCAAAATACAATTCTCACCTAGCCAAATCGATTAGTCATTTCGTTTTATTTGTGAATCCGATAGACTTTGCGCCACAGCAATAAATTAGCATAATGTGGTCAATATTATTTAATGCTAAAATGTTAAAATTAGTCGGCTCCGTTCCGTCGCTGCCAAAACATAATAAAAAAACAGCCAAAGGTGAATAAACTGAAGAGGCTGAGTTCGGCTTCTGTGTAATGTCTTGGCCAAGCATGGGGAACTGGTTCAAAGTCGAGGACGTCATCAACGAAACCGAGAGTGGCGAATACCGGAGAGCGCCGAGCGTGTCTCGGACCTGGCTAAAACTTACATGACTCTTGTCTTATCTTTTATCTTCTTCTCGTCTAGCTTCCCACTCAGCAACTGTCTTCCGAGATGTCATCGAATCGCCTGCTTTGCTTTGGTCTGCTCTTCCTGTTCTCTGTCGCCCAAGTGACGCCACAGCGTACGTCACTGGACGTGGCTCTGAAAAACTCCTACCGTCCGCTGCGTCTTCTGGGCCTGGCCTTCACTGGCCGACCTGGCGATGATCCACAAAACGTGCAGCGCGTGCGAATGGCAGGGGTAAGTCCAGCGGATGATGCATCATTGATCCGGATTCGATTGGGTTACTTTCTTATTAGCATTGTCTCTCGCCAGGTATAAAGAATTCATGCGAAATTCGGTCAATATACTGTTAGTTCATTTTAATTGATGGACGAAAGTCACTACAGAAATATACTCTATGATTTTAAATATTGTTTGTACTTGTAACAATTATTAGCAAAGGAAACAACAATATTTTACAATCAACCAAACGGTTTCATTTATCAAAAAAAAATCATCTCTTATATTATAATTTAATTATAGTAATTTTCCTTTAAAAATTCCAAACATAGTTCTTTTTCTGGGAAGCTAAAAGTAAACTTTAATTATGTAAAACATATTAGTAATAAAAAAATTCCATTTCGCTGTCAGAAAACCCAAAAGTCGAATCCTCGCACTCGGGCCCTGTTGGAGTTCTGCGATGCAGAACATGGACCCGGGAGACGCAGCGAGGAAAGGCCGACTAGCGTGCATCGGCTCCGGCCCGGGGACATCGATGTGATCGGGGCAATGGGCGACTCGCTGACCGCCGGAAACGGGATCTTTGCCACAAACCTGCTGCACGTGACAGTTGAGAACAGAGGAGTGGTCTGGTCCATCGGCGGGCAGTACAACTGGCGCAAGTACCTGACGCTGCCCAACATTCTCAAGGAGTTCAACCCAAATCTGTACGGGTATGCGATCAAGGACGGCCTCTCCACCGACCGTACGTCCCGTTTTGACGTCGCCGAACTGGCTGCCATGTCCCGGGATATGCCGTACATGGCCAAGGTCCTGGTGCGGCGCATGCAGCGCGATCCCAACGTAAACATGACCGCCGACTGGAAGCTGGTCACGCTCTTTATCGGCAACAACGACTTCTGCGCGGACATCTGCTATTATCCGGATCCTGAGAGGACGGTCGAGTGGCACGAGCAGAACATGTTAAAGACCTATCGCTACCTCAGGGACAATGTGCCCCGCCTGGTGCTGAACGTGGTGCCCGCCCCCAATCTGCGGTTCCTCACTAATCTCTCAGGTTTGCCACCGATTTGCACCAGTACCCTCCGCTTCGAGTGTCCCTGCCTGGTGGGTCAAGGTAAAGGAAAACTGGACTACCTGGAGGGCATCATGAAGCGTTGGATAGCCAAGGATATGGAGATAGCCAACAGGGAGGAGTTTAACACGGAGGTGAGAATGCTTAGAGATTATCAATTAATCAATTAATTTAGGAAGCTCTGAATTCTAGAAATCAGTTCAGTTCCCGTAATAAAAAATATAAGAACCGTTCAGCTTTTATTAACATTCAAATTCATCTTACAAAGTATTCTAATAGGTATTTTCTCACCGTGTTATATTTTACTTGGGGTTCAAGAATACCTTGAAAGAAAAACAAAATTTATATAATTTAATTTCCTCCCGTTAAGGCTTCTTCAATTGATTTGAAATCACTTACCCTAGCAGCCATGATAAACAAATAATTTATTTTTAAATTTCAGACCTTCACGATAAACGTGCAGACGTTCTCGCAGTTCCATGACTTTCCCCGCACGCGATCCGGTCAGACCGACACCCGGTTCTTCTCGGAGGACTGCTTCCATCTCAGCCAGCGGGGCCACGCCGCCGCTGCCAATGCCATCTGGAACAACATGCTGGAGATGCCGGGCGAAAAGAGCGGATTCGCAACCCGGCTGTTCGAGACCTTCCGCTGCCCCAGCGAGCGGCGTCCATTTCTCATCACCCGGGAGAACAGTCGTCCGGACTTTGTGATATAATCTAAAGTGGGGCCTGTTCTCCTCTGTGAATTACTCCCTGTGATATCGCGCCTAAGTCTTCTTTCCACGTTTGCGTATATATTTGTAGCTTAAATTAGCAACATGTTAAGTGTAAATATTTGATGAGAATCAGAATGTCAAATAAATGATAATCATGATTTCTGTGAGTGAATGTTGTACGGGCGGACCGCTGCTGATGGGGCGTGGCAATTCGCTATCGGCAAGTTTCTATATTCCTGTCGTAAGCGGTGTGCACGTGGATTTTTTTTTGGCAATTGACATCGATTCCACGCCACGCGATCCATAATAATGAATTAAAGTAGCGCCGGGGTAGTTATTAATATTCCCCACTCCGAAATATCACAAAATCTCTGACCATAAATCACTAGAAAATCAACAGTTAATCATAAAAAGATAACACCAAAACCTACTCGTGGAGCCATACAAACTATTTTTATTAACATTTTCAAAACGAAAAATTAGGCAAGACAAAGATACATAGGTACATGGATTTTATATATAAAATACACAGAATTTGACAGATATTCAAATAGGATGAACTTTTATTAATATCTGTGTAACCATTTTAATGAACCTGAAGAATGTATACAAGGATCGGTATCAAGACCTTATGGATTACTTAATTGACTCTGAGTGTTTCTATTGAATTGTTTTGTATTTTAGTCTCCAATCGTTTCTCTCAAATATTATTTTAAACCTCTAGAACCGATATTGACTCTATTATATAATAACTAAATGTAACTGATCTTTTAGCTGAAACTAAAACGAGAAACGAGAGCACTAATGTGTACATTATTAATAATGTTAATAACGTGCTGCCTATTAGTTTAATCGCTTTAACAAATCGTTTCATTTTCGCCTCCCATCCGATTGTATTGTTCGGCTTTACGAGCAGAGGTAAACAAAATAAATAACCCATTAAGTGCCGGCAATAAGGCAGTCATATACCTGTTAATAGGTCTCTCAACTCGTTACCAAAAAATATGAATTGTAAATATTCATACGACTTAATTTGAAATGCTTTTTAAAAGAGTTGTGAGAGAATATTGGGACATTAAGCGGACTAAAGGGCTGTAAAAATAAGACTGAATATGTTAACACACGTATGTACTCGCTTGTGCTCAAAATAAGAATTTAAACCTTTAAAATTATACCAATTTTATTGGTATTTTATTAGTTACAGCTCTTAAGCCAACAATTCATCCGTCACCTTTACAGGTAGAGATTCCAAAATTAATAACCCATCAAGAGCTGGCTACCAGGCAGTCATTCTGGTTTAATAGAGCTCTCACCTCGTTAATAAGTTGCGAGTCACCCTCGTGATAAGCGATAAGCGCCGAGCGTGTGATGACACACGGCAAACATGCCGTAGATGGGCGCGTCATGAAACCTGTTACAGTTTAATCTCATTATTTCCCCAGTCATCGGGGCGCACGCACCGCCGAACATCCATAAAGCCGGATCATAATTGTCGTTTAATTCGGTTGCTGCTTTTAACAATAAATTGCTCGCTTGTGTACGTGTTGTCGGGCTGGCAAAAGCCCCCGCCTAGCTGAACCCCTTGCCGCCCCAAAATCACCGCTCAACGGTTTCGCTAGCAAGTGCGAAAAAGAAAAAAAAACAGCTTAAAAATACAGCAAAAGAGAAACATCAATTATCGCATTTATTTCGAGAGCTTATTGCAGCATTTCAAAGCCGGCGCATTGTCATTGACTTTGAACTTGGGCCCCGGGCTCCCCCGCTTGTATGTCGGTCAGCACATTTTTGGGCTCCGATTTCGGTTCTACGCATGCGAGGCATGGTCGACGAGTTTCTCGCATTTTTCATTGGCACATTTTCTGTTTTACGCCGCACTGTTATATTGAGAAAGATGTCACAAAACTAGTTATCAATGCTAGGCTTTTTCCTATCCGTAGATTTTTTCAAAGCTCGCAAAATATTTCTATTCACTGAGTAACTTTATTTATTTTACAGACAATGCCTCTTACTACTAAATTGATGTGACGCAATGATTAAATTTTCTACAAGCAATAATTAAAAGACCGGATTTTTATTGATAATCAATCTTTGATTAATTTAATAAAGTATTAAGAAATTTAATGTCTGAACTAATAAAGAATATTACGTAATATTCAAAAACATAGAAAATTAAATTTTTTCGAAGTAATCATTGTCCAGTTTCTTCATCAGTAATAATTTAACTTACATACATATGTACGGTTTTATAATATATATATAATATAATAACACTGATTATAATTTTTATCTTACTTCAACATAATTTTGTAATTTTTTGATTATTTAACAAAACTTAGCTATTTTTTTATAGCTAAATCCGACAGTTCATCACATCTAGCAAAGTTAACAGGCCATCTAAAGGTGTTGTCCAACACTGTGCATTTAATCTAGTAGACATCCACCCAAAAATTTGAAAAAATTTATTAATTTTCTTAACTTTGAAAATCCACGATAAATCTATTCTTCAACGGATTTCTGGAGTTGTAGGCCTGTTTCATACTTTGGGCGATCATCTTTGTAAAAAAACACGTTTTGATTTTCCAACGGATTTTTTCCGAGTTTTTAGGATGCTAGCTGCACGTTAACATTTGAGTTAACGGATTGAAATTTCCACTTTTTTCAAGTTTATCGAGCTATAGCACACAAAGTACTTATCCAATATACATAAAGTGTTTTAAAATCGAAAGGTTAGTTCATTACCTGTAAAATAAAACATTCGACGGGTAAATTGGTTGGCTACAACTCGAGCTATTAAATGATAACGGAAAACTGAGCAAATTTTTTTTGTGTAAAACTTTAAAAAATCTTTAAAAAAAAAACATATCCATAGAAAAAAAAATTAATGCCATTTTCGTGATCTGGGGGTTCAACTCTACCAGAATTTCGCATCAACAGGCTTGGAGCATTTTTTTTTTTCCATTTTGTAAACTGGTGTTATAGTCCAAAAAATAAATAGATTATTTGATATGTACATATATTTATACGAAACTGAATTGATGACTTTTTCCCAAACAAAAAAGTTGGGACAAAGTCCGCGCAATGAAAGTGTAGCAGTGCCTGCCAGACCAGACTACTAAACATTCAATTTAACAGCGTCTGATCTCGTACAGATCTAATTTCAATGACATCAATTAAATGTGAGTCCCGTGACCCATTTTAATGAGTTTGAGCTTGGTTTTGAATGGGTATATACTATAGGGGATAAAACCCGGACACTTTACCGATCAAGTATTAATCAATAAAGTCTCATTAGGTTGACTCAGAGACAGCTGACATATATCAAAGGTACTAAAATGCTAATTACGCGTTTGCCTCTGCAACATTGTAGAGACCATAAATTTAAAAACTCGTTTGCTTGCCGCCATATTACGGCGCCACCTTTGGTGGAAAAGTTGAACTAACTTAAAGTACGATAGTTATCGCATACGACTTTATTGTGAATGGTAAAATTTTGAATTTATTTACGGTTTCTTCCTACATTTTATGCTATTTAAATAGGTACCAGACAAGCGCACAAAATTAAGAAAATAATATAAAATTTAATTATAAATATATGATTAGAATATATTTTTTTTACCACTACTAATAAATAAGATGAAGTAAAACCATAATTTATAATTACATTATTTATTATCAGAGCTACTAACTTGATTATATATTATTTAAAGTTTGGTTATCATTTCCTAAGGTCTTTGGCATAGCACAGTTATGAAAATTGGTTTCAGGTGTTTTGTTAATGAAGCGAATGACCAAAAAGAGATAAGCAAGAAAACCGTTGACAAAGAGTTCTTGAAATTTTGTGCTTACCTCGCACTCGATATAATATAAATTGCGATGCACCTTGCCCCGAGTGGCGCATTTGCGGAAATTTAAAGCCATGAAAGAAGACAAGCAACGATACCAGCTCCAAGCAGTGACAATAGTTTTCATATTGGGTAAGGTTTCATATATTTTTTCTTGCTAACATATTTTTCAATAACATTTAAATCAAGCCGAAAATAAGATTGGTTTAAATTAATATAAACTTTGCTTTGGGACCGTAAAACTTTTAGACCAACCCTCTTAAAAATAAATATCTAATTACGATATATTCCGTTCAAGCTTTTAATTTAAATATAAATTAATTAGCCGTTAATTATCGTATTTTTATATAATATATGCAATTTTTTATAGCTTTACAGCCGTGCATCGCCTTGCCATACGCCTCTGGTTCTGGCAATGATATAGACATCGATGGGAACTACCAAAACTCGGGCGGCGGAAGGCCAGTGGACTATCACACGGTTGTGGGCCATTTCAAGGACTTCTTCATGTACCTGCCCGTAATGATGACCACGATTAAGGAGACCATGTCGGGATTTCCCAAATTCGCCGAGGGAATGCGCATCCTGACCTCTGGAAAGGGGCGCGTCGATGGCGAGGATTGTAAGTGCAGCCAGAGCGGATTGACCAGTAGCGAGCTCTTGGACTCTAATGGACGATTCGGCTGATCCAAGCTGGGACCAGAGCCAGCGCAATTGTAGATACTGTAAATACGCAAACGTCAAAAATAAAAAGTCATCAAAGAATATGGAAGAAATTACAAGGGTCTTTTGGAGTAAAGCTTTAAACTTAAGCTTAAAATGTTGTTTAATCTGTTTATGCTCTGAGGTAAACAGAAAGCTGAGAAGAATATGAACACTTTTAAATTTTTTTTCATCTCGGAAACGTACCTAAAATTACCCAATCTGTTTGTACCTAGTAAAAACCATTAAAAATATATGCTAGCAATAATGCAAGTGATAACTGTAATCCAAGACAATAGCCAAGAAGTACAATAATTTGTTTGCCATTGAAATAAGAAAATCAATTCGAAGCACTCAATTGGGGACTTTCCCCTTGATGAACTTACGTATCTCGAGAAGCTTCCATGTCCTTGACCGGCGAAATTGGTTATCCAATGACTATGTAAGATATAGCCCACTTTGGCTGGACTTGAACTATATTTCCAGGTATTTTCTCAAGCTGTTGTACGACTTATTAGCCGTTCGCCTGGGAATGCTCGCAACCTGTCCCGGTGGTGGATGGAATGGCGCCTAATCAGAGCCACCAATCTGCATACGACGGGCAGGGGGTTGGTGTTGTGCCCACCCAATGGCACCTGCCGAATGGCCCACTGTCATGTTTGCACTTGTCATTATTCTTAATTGTATTTGCTGGGTGGCCGAGCATGCAGGGTCTATATTTACATACCAATCCGAGTGCCCGAGCCAAAGGGACAACTGTAATCCAAAGTTTTCACTTTCCGTTTCAGTGAGCCCCGCGGCGTTGGTAGGAACGCAACTGTACCCGCGCAGCATGCCCAGGAAGCGCAAAAAGCGGAGTTACAACTAAAAACCACGCCCAAACAGGAATATCTGTACGATGGTCGCTGGGATTGAGTTGCTGGTGGCCGCCGCTCTTTGCGCCACTTGTCCGTCGCTGAACGAATCCCTGCCAGCGAACCTCATTCAGCTGGGCAATGACAGCAGCCTGCCCACCGAATTGCCCATCGATGTGGAGGCCTCTGACGCCGGTCTGGACGTGGATGCCCCTGTGGAGACTTTGGAAACTATTATTGGAAAGAAGCAGAAGCTGCGCGAGATGCGCGAGTGGATAGGAGGCAAGCATTTGCGTATCGCCACGCTCGAGGACTATCCGCTCAGCTACACGGAGTTGCTGGAGAACGGCACCCGCATCGGCCACGGCGTGTCCTTTCAGATCATCGACTTTCTCAAAAAGAAGTTTAACTTCACGTACGAGGTTTTTGTCCCCCAGGACAACATCATCGGCTCTCCCACCGACTATGATCGCAGCCTCATCGAGATGGTCAACAGCAGTGTAAGTAGCCGACGGGGCTTAGATTTGTTTAGTTGGTGTCTCTATGAAAGTCGAATTTTTTATTTTACTTAAGGAGAAAAACAAATAAATAGGTATCATTTAGGGAAAGTAGCTTCCGATATGAGCTTGCTCTAGGTTTGTGGTTCTTAGAATTAACTCCTAAATTAACTTTGTGGTTTTCATATCTAATTGGTATATTATTAATTACAAGTTTTTGGAGTGTGTTTGTCTTCGCAGGTTTTCTACCTAAAATGACACCATTTCTTTTTTTAAGTTTATGTTTTAGCAAATGCTTTATCCTAATTCTTAACTTTGAAACAATGCATAACATAACACATAGTCTCATATTTCTGATAAGACTGCTAAGATAGATTTGGACGTAGTTCGGCATATTTACTTCGCAAAGGAATACCTCGAGTTCTCTTGGACTAAAAACTTGATCTCTGCGACCGAGTCAAAAGTCAAGGATCACGGCTGTAGTCAATTAGTTCGCCTATATCTTCTACAACGCCAGTTAGTGCTGATATGTTTTTTTATAAGTACTTTTCTATACAGACAATTATATCTGTTCTGGCATTATATTTCAAGAAGAATTCAATAACTATTTTTTGGCTTAGCTATGAGTTCATAGATTTATAGATATATAGAAAAATAACGCTTAATAATAGATTTGGAAAATTTCTGCCTTATATAATTAAGGCCTTATTATGCAATATAATGTTTGGAGCACGAATTTGCATCTGCACATTCGATTATTTTTACGATGACACATTTTGTAACATTTTACCCTTTTAAGATAACCCAGTATTTGTAAAGAGAGTTGAGTTTAGGATAGTTTCCTCTTACTATCCAATAGATAATTAAAATTAACAATCAGGAAATACTGTGAGATAACCTGTAGCAAAAGCATTGTGGGTGAAATTAAAAGGCTTATGGACATGGCTAATTCACTTTGTCTAATTATGCTAGAATTTATCAAAAAATATAGTCAAATGTAGCTAGGTGTTGCTCAACAATACCAACCACATAAAGACAAATGTGGTTGGGATCATGTTGAACAACACCACTAAGTCACCCGCTACCCGGTATAAAAAGGTTATTTAAAAAAAAAAGTCAGTCAAAGGCAGATGTGATTTGTGTGGTGCACAACTGTGACAGCACAACTGATTATGCTAATTATTTGGGGGTCTTGCAAAAACCACTAGCATTTTGAAATCACTCAATGAGACAAAGCTGTATAAAAAACATCGTAAAGTATTATTAATTAAAGTATAGTATAAACAAGTATTATTAATTAAATGTAACGAGCGCGAATGTGATATTTCTATAAACAATTATCAATGATCGCCAAATGAAAATCAAAGTCCAGTATCCAAAGTCCAACCCATACAAAAGACCAGTATAACCCGTTAAATTAGTTTCGTATAGCTTATTATTCATTGTTTACGTTCTGACATTTGTAGTAGTGAACTTTACTATTGTAATATGGATATACTCGTACAGAACCCTTTAGTAGTTAAGAAAGCTACAGTCGAGTATGCTCGGCTGTGAGCTACCAGGTACCCCAAAATTGTTGCGTTAAATATTAAGTTAAAGAATTCAATGTCATCATAGTGTCCACTTCTCGCACGCTTTTTGAGCTCCATATTCTGAAAACTTTTTTTTTGTCAATATGAAACACTATTTACCATGACAATCGACGCAGGAGCTACATCTATGGTTGTAGCTAGTTGTCAGCGTGGATGGAAGATGTTCAAGATGGTTGTAGCTTAACATTTGTCTTTTATGGGTGTTGCTCAACATGTTCCTAGCAACATTTGTCTTTAATGGGTGTTGCTCCAACATGTTCTTAGCAACATTTGTCTTCATTAGTCAACATATTATTTTTTACATGTTCATGTGCTATTAAATATCACTCACAATGCTTTGAGTACCGGGTATCTCACAGTCGGTCACATTCGGCTGTACCTTTTCTACTTGATTTATATTAATAAGGTAATACCCTCCAGTTAGTGGACCTGGCCGCTGCCTTCATACCCTCACTTTCCGATCAGAGGAGCTTTGTTTACTACTCGACCACAACGTTGGATGAGGGCGAGTGGATAATGGTTATGCAGCGGCCCCGAGAGTCGGCGAGCGGTTCAGGGCTGCTGGCGCCGTTCGAGTTTTGGGTCTGGATATTAATCCTCGTCTCGCTCCTGGCCGTTGGGCCCATCATCTACTTGTTGATCATCCTGCGAAACCGGCTGACCGGCGACCGAGAGCAGCTACCGTACTCCCTGGGCCACTGCGCTTGGTTTGTGTACGGAGCGCTGATGAAGCAGGGCAGCACCCTGTCCCCCATCGCCGGTGAGCTGCAATTAGGTTAAAGTGCAATCGGCCGATTGCGATGCTAATCGCCGAGCGCTAATGCCCACCAGGATTGCCGTTGCATGCGTTTGTCGTTTCATTAAACTCATTAAAAACCATTACAGACTCGACCCGGCTGCTTTTTGCCACCTGGTGGATATTCATCACGATACTGACGTCCTTCTACACGGCCAACCTGACCGCCTTTCTCACCCTCTCCAAGTTCACGCTGCCCTACAACACGGTCAACGATATCCTGGCAAAGAACAAGCACTTTGTCTCCATGCGCGGCGGTGGGGTGGAGTACGCCATTCGAACGGTGAGCACGATCGAAATAATTATAACCTCACAATAAAACAAACTTAGTGTAAGAAATTAATACCATTCGTATTATTGAAATATCGTTACAAATGAGATGGGAAGTTCTTGGTTGTTTTTAGTAAGAAAAGTCGCTCTGAAAAGTTTGTATACCCCTAAAGATTTTCTTAGCGCCTCACCACGACAAGGTCTCAATCTAAAAAAGGGGATTAATATTAGCTATTATCTTTGTAAATTGCTCCACTCGAGAATTACGCACCCCAGTCTCGGTGCTGTGATAATACCCTGCTAGGGTATAAATATATACATATATGTTTTAATTTCAATCAAACCCGTAGATACAGAAATTTTTTGCTATGTCCAAATAATTTTAAAGCTCAGAATATTAAGAATTGTCTGATACTACAATAGACTCACATTAAATAGAATTCAAGTCAGCATTCAAAAAAGAAACTTGTAATCTAATCTGTTCTATTATTTCAGACCAACGAGTCGCTGTCCATGCTGAATCAGATGATTCAGAACAACTACGCCGTGTTTTCAGACGAGACCAACGACACGTACAACCTGCAGAACTACGTCGAGCGGAATGGTTATGTGTTCGTGCGGGATCGGCCAGCGATCAACATAATGCTGTACCAGGACTACCTGTACCGGAAGACCATAAGCTTTAGCGACGAGAAGATTCACTGTCCGTTTGCCATGGCCAAGGAGCCGTTCCTGAAGAAGAAGCGCACCTTCGCCTATCCCATCGGCTCGAACCTGAGTCAGCTCTTTGATCCGGAGTGCGTGAGCCGAGGTCCCATTCCGCGCAAATATTGTAACTTTACCATTCGCAGGCTTCTCAACCTGGTCGAGTCCGGCATCGTGAAGCACCTTTCGGCGAAGGACCTGCCGAGTGCTGAGATCTGTCCGCAGGACCTCGGCGGCACCGAGCGACAGCTGAGGAACGGTGACCTGATGATGACTTACTACATTATGCTGGCCGGCTTCGCCACCTCTCTGGCCGTTTTCAGCACGGAGCTGGTGTTCCGCTACGTGAACAGTCGTCAGGAGGCGAATAAGTGGGCGCGTCACGGGATCGGGCGCTCGCCCAACGGCCAGTCAGTGGCTCCATCTCGCTGGCTCCGCGGCTGGCGCCACTTGGACAGCGGGCACAAGCAGCTGCTGGGTGCATCCACCCATGGTCAGAATGTCACCCCGCCGCCACCCTACCAGAGCATCTTCAACGGTGCCGTCCACGGGGATGCGTTGAACCGTTGGCGGCGACCCCATGGAAATGGAAACGGGATGGGAAATGGCGTCCTACTTGGCGGCGATTCTGATGGTGGAGTCCGGCGTTTGATCAACGGACGCGACTACATGGTATTCCGCAGTCCAAACGGCCAGAGTCAGCTAGTACCGGTGCGATCGCCCTCGGCGGCGCTCTTTCAATACACCTACACGGAGTAAGGACCAGCTCACAGGCTTACAGTAATGGAAAAGGACCAAAGTATCCGGGAATAAAATAAATTCACTGGCGGATCAAATTGCTCACAACTGAATTCACCTTTATCAAATTAAGTAGTTTCCAAGGAAGCCTACAAAATCTTTGATTATATTTTATGAAAACGTCTTTAATCAGAATTCGAACTTAGGCAGGGTACTGAAAATTACCTTACTTAGTATATTTATTAAGAATACCAATTTCAGATACTATGTTATACCATACAAAAACCTTAAAACGTTGCAATGCGGCTTTTAGCTAATTGCAAATCACACCTATAACCACCGCACCTAAGACGTAGACATCCATTACGCTGTCGCATTACAGAGTTCTCTAAATAAAGTGCACTTGTCAAAAGTCAGTCTTATTATTCTGACCGTGTTCTGCTGGAGATATTCGCAGTCAAACATATATAAAAGTCCTGCAGTCGCACTGGATAAGTTCCCAACACCACAATCTGGAGTTAATGGCATCAGCCGTGGCATATAGATGATGGGTTAGCTCACTTACTGGACAGTATGGTGCTACTTGAACTTTAGAAAAAGAACTGCAGAAGGAACTTCCCAGGAGTACACGCACTTGTAAGGATGACACATTAATCCTCTTATACTCGTAATCTGTCTCACTAAGGTGAAACATTAATCCTCTTAAAATCTGTCTCACTAAGGACCAGAATTGGGTTTTTAGCGATTTAACCATATAGATATTTAAAATTGTATACCAATTTTAAGCGGTGTCTCATAATAAAATCTGCCCGTCTGTCCGAGCCACCAAATTTGAGGACAGCATTCTAATCCGTCGCAGGTTAACAATTTTTTAAATAAATGTGAAATTGAACAAATATATTTCGACTGTAGTCAATTAATAGTTGCAGCAAATGTAATAGGCTCACATCAATTTACCTATTACGCATTAAGTAAAGAAGTAAAATAAATATATTAACTAATACAAAAAAATTTAAAATGTATAAATAATAACATTACAAAATAAACTTAAAAAAAGTTAATTTTAGATTTTGTGTGCGAATCTTCGGATCTTTCCTAAGCAGAATGATTCGTCCACGCAGAACACTCCATAGCTTCAGCTCCTGCGGTAATTTTCATGCTAAATAATGTTTCATGTTGACAAAAAAACTTCGAGCTTTTTTCAGAAAAGAGAGTTCAAAAAGCGTTTTAGAAGGGCACAGCATGATGGCATTGAAATATCTTCTTATTATTTATTTTTTGGTACCGTCTGACTGTGAAATAAGCCCAGCTTACTCGACTGTAGATTTCTTAATGGTTTTATTTAAAAAACGAGAAAGAAAGCTAACTTCGGTAAACCGAAGTTGGTATACCCTTGCAGTCTGCAATTAGATCATTGAAAATTGAACCATTTTAGTAATGTTGAAAAAACATCGAATTTTGTAAATTTTACATTTTACATGTAAAATTTTACATTTTCGTATAAATCGACGTATCGCTTCTATGACAGCTATTTGATATAGTGGTCCGATCTTAATGAAATTAAAACCGTAATTCTAGAAGCATAAAAAACTGCTATATCTCAAAATTTATAGAAATACGTTGAAAAACAGAGAAGTGAAAAATTTTTTTACATTAATTTCGCCATCATTACTATGGCAGCTATAGGATATAGTAGTCCGATTTTGGTCGTTCCGACATATATACTGCGTGCTAAAGAAATAAGACTATGCTATAAATTTCAGCTCGATAGCTCAAAAACTGTGAGACTAGTTCGCGTAGAAACCGACAGACGGACAGACAGACAGACGGACAGACAGACAGACGGACATGGCTAGATCGACTCGGCTGGTGATGCTGATCAAGAATATATATACTTTATGGGGTCGGAGATGCCTCCTTCACTGCGTTGCAAACATCTGGTCAAAATTATAATACCCTCTGCAAGGGTATAATGAAATAATCATAATTTTAGTTCCCTAATAGAAACAATTCCTTTTATTATAATAGTAATTTCCAATAAATTTTATTGGAAGTATCTGGAATGTTGTTATAAAAGCTTTCTTTCGCTCATCTTGAAAATAGACGAATAATAACCAGAAAATATATCTTTTAGCTAAACAAAAGTTAGTTCGTGCTCGGCACGGTCTAGTCCAGCGTCGAGTGCGGGCTGAAGGCATAAGTCGACGACTGCATGTCAAGGCTGCTGTTGGAGGAGCAGGAGCTCACTGATGGGGCACGGGTTGACCTCTCCGAGGAGGCAGATGACGGCCCACTGGATGCAGAAGAGGAAGAGGAACTGACCCAGGCGTGGCCACTGCGCCGACGCCGCTGACGCACCAGGCCCAGAACTGATCCGGCCACCGGAGTAGAGGTGGAGCTTGCCGACAGCTGCCTCCGGATGCCGACATTCAAGGAGACTTGAGCGGGTGCGGGCACGGGTGCAGTGGCTGGTCGTTGGAGCGGCAACTCTGAGCTGCCTGCCGACTCCGGCTCACTGGAGGCTGGAGAGGGAATTTCTTCGATCTCAGCCGGAGCTGTATTCAGCGCCCGTCCATCAAGCATCCGAAGTGTGGGAACACTGCGCGCGAGGAGCGATCGGTACAGCGGCAGTCGGCAGACGGGATTTCCCTGTAGCTCGACCTCCTGCAGCTGGGGACACATGCCGAGGAAGGAGAGTAGTCCCAGCTCGCTGATCCGGTTGCCGCGAGCTCTCAGCACCCTAAGGTGGACGAGTTCGGCCAGCGGGTCCACCCTCTGGATCATGTTGCCGTCGGCGATGAGCACCCGGATTCCCGGCAGACCGCTGGTGCCATCAAAGCTGTTCAGGCCACAGTTGCTGATGTCCAGTTGGGTCAGCTGGACCAGGCCGTAGCCCAAATCGCGCAGCGAACTCAGCACGCTGCCACTAAGGTCAAGGGACTGGAGGCGCGGCAGGAAGAGTGACAATCGGGACAGACTGATCGTGTAGGAGATTACGCGCAGGCGCACGGATTCCACCGCCTCCAGGTCCGTGCGCTGCGTCACCCTCCGCTGAAACGTAAAATTTAGTCATTACCATCAAAATAAAACTTTTCCATTAAATTAAAAAAATGTGCTAAGAATACATATATTCGTGAATCGCACAAAAAATATTAAGTGGGTAATGTTTTTAGATTTTTCCGTCTTGACTCAAACATTTACCTTCTTCTTTCAAGCTTTTTATGGTATGAAATAAGATAAAAACATCTTTAATCTAAAATAATATTCTTAAATTAAGAATGAAATAAGCTTACGCTACTTTCGTGAGCATATAGTCACGTTTCTATGACCAAAAATCTAAAAATCAGACCAATTTTTCTATCAGTGTACATATGTACACACATGTCTTCAATTATAATTATTTTGATTTGCTGAATCCGCTGAGACCTACCAGTAACTCATCCAAGGTCGGCTCCGGGGCCTGCTGGGGCAACACCACAGGCAGGAGATGAACAAAGGCCGGGAAATGTTGCGTCTCCTCGGCAATGGCCACATCCCGGTCGAAGGAGTTTCGGCGAGCCAGCTGCCGCCTATTGATCTGAGCCCGTTGCTGCTGCTGCTGGGCGGGATTCTGCTGGTTGAGCCGCACCTCGGGTGGCGGCATGCGGAGCTGTGCCAAGGCAGCCGGACCTGGTGGCGCCAGGAGGAGCGGCAGCTCCGCCTGCAGAGAGTGATCCGGTGAGGCATCCAGGTACTCGGCAGGCGCCTCCAGGAGCGGCATAATCAGACTTGCTACGGGTTTTCGGTCGTTCTTTAGTGCGCCAGCTTGTATTTTGACTGGTCTCATCGACATAACAGCACCATCGTTTCCATGGGCAACGCCCAGTGATGGTAAGCGAAACTCTATCTCTTTACTTTACTTGTTTATTTGTTATTGTAATAAATCATCGTACACAGCCTTTCCATGGTTCTACTAGAGAGAGCTACACGTTTTGGGTTAATTAAAGATGCATAGGGTCCTAGGGTAATATTCCGAGGATGATATTTGCCAAATTAGGCAATATTCACATCTACACAATTTATCCCTAAAGGTAGGCAACAATTTACACAAAAGTGAAGTTTAGTACGATAAATCTCTAAGGAAATAATGGATAAAGTGATTCTATAATTATTGTTATTAATATCAATACTAATATTCATTTTAGTCAATAAATCTCTATTTTCCCCCCAATCTAAATAGAAATAATGATATATTTTGAATAGGTGAATCAACTTCACAAGGACAAGTGTTTCGTTCTGTAAATCTAGTGAACAAGTTTTTATTTTCGCTTATACTTATACTGTAGCAAAATTCCGTTGGACGCCCTCATCACTCCTTGAATTTTTTGGCAATAAGCCCACTGACGTCAGTGTGACGTCATGGTCGTGACGTTCGCTGAGCGCTCTCTCTGCCTCTGTATGGATTTCCGTCTGTAGAGCCGCTCTCCCATTAGAGAGCCATAGCACTTGCCAAAGGCCAGGGGCGGAATAAAGGGTAACAAAACTTTATTTGAATACCTGTTTTCATCGATGATTTAATTATTTCTAAATTGAACTTTTAAACTCTATGTTTCCCTAAGAGTTACGATAATAGAAGAAATTCCATTAGTACATTATATTACTTATTTGTAGTTAAATGTGGTGACTCCAACAATAATCGATGAATTATCGATCAACTGACTTATAAACTATTTTTGTTGATCGATGATAAGCTCAGGGCTTGCAAATAGTAAGTGACGTGGAACTACTTTATTTTCGAAAATGCGACACTGCCTGATTGCCTTTTGCCATTTCAAGAGCCATTAGCTAACATCAATTTCCTCTCTCTTTCTCTCGGTACCTCTCTCTTTCAGCATTTCTTTCTCTTTCTCCTCTTTTACTATAATCAAATTTCCCTGACGCCTTTCAAGCTTTTGCCGGCTTTTGTGTTTTTTTCGGGAGGGGGAGGTGTGGCTCCTTGGGGAGGCACTGTTGTTGTTTTGGTTTTGGCTGGAGCTTTTTCCATTGACGTCATCAGAGGTGAAAGCTGCGCAGTGAGGCTGACATTACCACGCATTTATCGATTACACAGGCGAGAGTGCGGTAGATTGGGAGAGGAAGAGGCGGAGACGAAGACCGAGACGGAGAGAGGAAGAGTGAGAGAAAGGACAAATGTGTGGGCGAATTTGGTTTTTGGAAAAATTGCATGACAGCTGCAAAGAAGAAAGAAATCTTACAAGAAACAATACAAACAAAATAATGTATTTTACTGCACCCTCAAAATGCCACAAAAATTCTGTTAATGAAAGGTAAATGTATAAAAGAGGAGTTCATTGGCAGTGTGTAAAGTACGCATTTTATTTGAGTTTGACACATCAAGTCACATGACTTTTCTTGCAGTGTAGCCGCAGCTGCTTTTCGAGTTTGGGTTCAGGTGTTGCGAATAAAATCCCATCTCCAGCTCGCTCATTTTTATAGATGTCTAAAAATAGAATTTGTCAATAATGCCAACAAACACAGACACACACTCGCAAACCCCTACACGAACACAGCAACACACACTCGTGATGTGTGGGTGCACGGACACGCACTGTTGACGTCATTGTCAGAAAAGCTCGCGCTCTCCCGTTACTACGTTACAAACCCAGCGAGCTTACTCCCATCTCTCGTGTGTCTCCTGCTTTCTCAAACTCTCTCTTCGGCGCCGTCGTCGGCGTAGAAGTCGCTGCCGCCGTCAACGTTCTTGAAGGCTTTACAAGTGGCTTAACAGTGGTTTGAGTCTGCGTTTAAGGTCTGAGTTTTTTAGCCAGAAGGTCCACTCCGTTTTACACATTGTCTACTTGTTTACAGTTTCAATGTAGTTTCAGAGAAAGTACAAAAGTCGATAAAAATACTTTCTCTAAAAATGTTAGTAAAATGATAGATGGGGCGCTATTATACATTAAAGTTTTTCTATCTCCACACCGCTCACACTCGCACTGACCGCAGATGGTTAAAACAGCGGCACTTTTGTTGGCCATTAAATTAATTAATTAAATTCTTAAACAATTTAAGATATATAAAAGTAAATGTGAACAAACATGATCTGGGTGCCACAGATTATAATGTTGCTACCAAATTTTGGATCTCTAGCCCTTATGGTCTCTGAGCTCTGATTGTTCTTTTATACGGACGGACAGAAAAACATGGCTAAATCGACTCGGCTGGTGATCCTGATAAAGAATATATTCACTTTACAGACATTCTTTTATTAGTCTCAAAGATGTGTATAGAAATAGTAGCGCTTATTTAATTTAAATTTACATAAATTTTTTCAACTTTACCAAATTGGATCAAATCTAATTCAGACTGCAAGGGTAAACAAACTTCGGCTTACCGAATTTAGTTTGCTTTTTTTATTTAAATTGTTTGAGACAAGTTTTAACTATTAATATTAGGGTTACTAGTACAAACTTAAAAACAAATTATTGATGAATTTTAATTTAAAATGGAATATTGCTAAGTTGAATAACTACAGGCTTATGTAAAACTACTTGTGTATTTATGTATGGATTATGCCTGAGGTAAGCATAATCCTTTGTAGAGTACAGAATAATTACAAGGTACCCCGGACTTAAACCTTTTGAATTCTGTTATCATACCCAGTGCTGCTAAAGTCAGAGGGTATATTATATTCGTGTAAACGGAAGGAATATGGCGATCTCAGGAACCAATTTAACTTCATAAGCAGAAAAGTAAATTTGACTCCGCTCTGTTTTCCTATTTAATAAAAATACAGTAAAAGTTTAAGACATACATACATAGAGCGTGTGGCACTAATAATTAAGCAGATATATAACGGCAGGGTATTTTTTAGCCGAGACTCCTAACTTAACCGTTCCATATTGTTCTTTCCACTATTAACAGCGGCAGCGACGCGGACGCTGACGCCGACGCAGAAGAGAGAGCTCGACAGCGAGCACTGGGAGAGCGACGACTATTTAAGCCCGTCGCAAAGCTCCAATCGTTGTTATTGCAGGACAAGTTCTGAAGCGCGCTGCTAGTGTTTCCGGTTCCGTTTGCATTGGAAAATATCAAAGAATATCCCAAATCGCCATGGATAGCGCCGAGTAGGAATAACACGCTTGGCCATCGAATTACAATTGACATCTGGATATTTCGGGTGCACTTTCCGCGCGTATCTGGATTGAATCGAATAGAAAATTGAGCTGAGAGCCTTGAGGAAATGCCACCAGCTCGCAGCTGAGTTGCATTCACTGTTGTTGTAGTGCTTGTGCTCGCGTGTGTGTGTGTGTTGTGTGTGTCTGTGGTTGGCTGGGTGTGGGTGTAGCTGCCAGTGCACCGTTATTTGGGTCAAAAGCTGCAGCAGCACAAAGTTCCAGGGGTTTCCACCTGTTATGCAGCTGGCCTAAGAGCGTACGCAGTGCGGAGTGATCCATGGAGGCGAAGGTGCATCGCCAGCACCAGCGGCAGCGACGGACAGAGGCGCGTCAGCGGCGCCTGGAGCGCGAGGCGGCCGCCACAGGGGCGCCACCCACTGGCAACACCACCACTCCGGAGCGGGAGGAGGCCCTGGACTGCGCCACGGCCCTCAACGAGTCGGTAGCGGACTTGGGCACCGGAGGAGGAACGCCCAGCAGCGCCGGCCGCATCAGCGCCCAGAGCTCGGCGGACAGCATCGAGCTGGTGGGCTCTCCCAGCCAGACATCCCAGCAGACGGTGGTGCTCGTTAACGGCCATGCCCCGCCCATGCAGGAGGACGGCGCACAGGAAAGCGCCTCGCTGGGTGCTCGTGAATCGCCTCCCCCGCAGCCGCCAAAGCAGAGCGACGGCAGCCGCAACTCTTCCGGCGACGCCATGAGCCTGCGGGAGACGCTGCAGCAGTTGCCGGCCACCCATCACCACCACCACCGCTCCCGGCGCACCCACTCGCCGCAGGCACCGGCCCTAGAGCCGGACGCCTCCTTTCATCGCGGCATACTCGGCTACATAGATCGGGAGCTCAAGCAGAGCTCGCCCACGCCCTCCAATGGTACCGCAAATGGAAATGGAACTGGGGCCTCTCGCAAGCAGCAGTCGCTGTCGGATCCGCAGGCCAGTCCCGCCCAGCGATCCTTGCGCTCGAGGAGCAGTTTCGACAAGAGCCCGCGGAGAAAGCGCAGCAAGTCCGAGTCCAAGAGGCGGCGCGAGCGAAAGCTGATAGCCGCCGGCGAGATGGAGGTGCGGCAGGCGAACGAGACTCTGATGCGGTACCTCAAGCAGTGCTCCGACATGCACGACGCCTCGCTATCCGGTGAGCTCGAGATCGACCAGAGCTACGAGGAGCGGCGCGTTCACCGAAAGACCAAATCGCAGCGGGACAAGCGGGGCCAACTAATCAGTAAGTGAACCCCGAAAATTATGCTACACAGACATTTAATTTTCAGTATATTTTGAATTTAAATTTGAATTGATGGTTTGTAGTAAATCTGAATCTTATGCGAAATAAGTTCGAAATTTAGAATATTTAAAGCCTACAATTGGGTTTATCTATAAAATTATATTTCATTTTTTAAGTTACTTGAATTAATAATTTTTTTTATTACCATTTCCTTTCAATAAATTTCGTTTGGTAAGCATTT
The DNA here is from genome assembly GCA_008042535.1 of Drosophila tani. NCBI lineage: Eukaryota > Metazoa > Arthropoda > Insecta > Diptera > Drosophilidae > Drosophila > Drosophila tani. The sequence goes on from VNJO01007173.1 coordinate 32,597, forward strand.
GGGGAGCACATTGCATACATAGAAAACATTTAATACATTAAATTTGTTTAAAATAAAAAGTAAAAGTGAGTGTCAGCGGAAATAGATTAAATAGTTCAATATTTACATTAAATAAATATATTTCGATTTCCACAAAAACATATTATGAGACTGAAACAGATCCAGTAAAAGTCCAGACATAACGATAGTACTCCGTGTATCCTCCACGACTCTCAGTTCCCAGTTCCTAGTTCCCATTGAGTAAAGCCAGCTGGGGCGAAAGCTCGCTCTGCCCACCTGGTCACCCACTCACGCTATTCTCGATTCTGCGCACTCGCCAAGCTATGGCACTCGGACAAAAGTCATTAGACAAAGCCTTAGAATATTGGGGTTTCTTCTATTCTTATTAAGCCATTTACACACAAACTCATCAATTCGTTCTTTTGCAATCCTAAATGATTATTTTTAAATAAGATTATTTAAACTCAAAACCAATACGACAGGCTTAAACTGAGTTATTCAGTTTATACAATTTTTATATATTTCCTATACAAAGCTTAGGCAATTTTAAATTTATCTGCACTCATGCCAACTTAATATTTAACTTCATTTTACCTTTATAAAAGTTTTTTATAATATTACGCTAAGATTTTTAGTTAAACTTTGAATTTGAATTTGTCTTTTCCGGATTATTTAAAATTCAAATCGTATTTCTTCTTCTGTATAGCTTCTGTATAGCGTAATAATATATATAAATATCTTATAGTGTTTTACAGCCTTTACAGTTTATCTATACATTTTGAATACTATTTTGAGTAATTCGAGAAGATTTTGTAATCGTTTTAAATAATATTTTAAACAATAAGCCTTAGAGTCTTAATCTGATACTCTAAATTCTTTCAGTGCAGCCACATAATGCTATTCGTATTTGTTCCTCTCCCGCAGGCAAATTGTATTCGGCTGGCGGCATCTCCTCCATTCTGAAGGAGCTGGCCGACGATATCGCCCCGGCCGATGGCGAGGAGATCTACAACCCATTCACGCCGGTGGTCTCGCCCACGGACGATGCGCCCGCGCACATCGACAAGATGTTCCTGCAGACGTCATCCGGGTATCGACCGGTGGAGCACAGCTACTACAAGCGCTCCTTTCTGGGGGCCGCAGCCCGTGGCTCCGCCGGGGGCTCGGCGACAGGCGGTAGAATAGGTCGTATCGATGGCATCTCTGCCGCAGAGATGGGAGGCGCTGGTCGCCTCTTCCACTCCAGCGGCAGCCACGGTCACGGTGTTGGCGGCACTGTCGGCGGCTCGGGCAGCGGGCGGGGCAGCTATGGGGATACCCGTTGCCTACTCGATGCCGACTTTAATCGGTGAGTCTGAGGAATTACGAATAATCTGACACTTTTGTTTTAACAACTAGATACCGTTGGTCAATAAGTAAATAATAAATAATTATATGAATATAAAAAAATATTTTGATGTATTGAAACATATATATTCAAAATTGTTGAAGTATTCAAAAAAATTGACTTTGAATGTTACAAAATAGTTCTCGATAGTTTTTGTGCATAAGTGATAACATTGCGATTGAGTTTGTGGTTTGGAAATTATTTTTTGCAAGCCCTGATAGTGAGATAGAGAATATAGATGTTTTCGTATCATATAAATATAAGGAAGAACAGTTAATTTTTCTGATTTGAATCTGAAGTATTACATAAATAATATACTACATATATTTTAATTACAAAGAAATTACGGAAGAAGGAAGAAAATAGCTTTCTTACACCAGACTAAAACTATCTATTCTAGTTTATTGATTTGATTTTAATGCAAATACCAATCTCGTTGCAGCAATGGCATCACAAGCAACATACAACTAGCCTGTGTAGTTCAACGAATCTGGCTGCTCATCTCGAACATATGCCACGGCCTGCTAGCCGGTCTAGCGCTGGCCCATCTACTCTTCGTGCTGAGCAGCCACCCCATGGATTGGGCCAAGGTCATCAATGGCATGAGTCTTGCTTGCGAGACGATGTCATCCACCGCATCACTCTTAGCCCCGGCGACACCATCGATGACGACGGACTCGCCCACAGCGGCGACTCTGGGCCTGAATCCCGGTGATCGAGGTACGGAGCCAAGCGGAACTGCAGCTGGAACGCTTGGACTAGCTCCCGGAACGGTGAGCAGCGACGCCCTGGCGCTTATAAGTGATTACGCGGGGTTTGCAGAGATCTACTTGAATACCTTCTACTGTTTGGCCATAATTTGCTTAGTTTCTGTTTTCGATCGGTAAGTAGGAAAAGTTAAACGCATATTTGTTATGCTTAAAATATATGCTTAGTTGGTGGATTGTCAGTACTTTATTTAATTCGATATGAATTTAAATAAATTATCAAAAATTTATCCCAAGAAAGTACTGAAGTCAGTCATTTCCATTTATAAAATTTTGTTGTATCGAATTGAGGCAAAGCTCGCATCATTATTTAATTTAATTATTTTGGTTTTTGTGGTTCTCCCCCAAAGAGACTTAGTCGCCGCACAGGCCTCCCCATTAAATTCAAGACTTAAATTTTTGCGTGCCCATCTAAGTAGCTGTACCTTCTTGAGCTCCTTAGTTGCTTCGTTCTATTCCCGCCATAGTCTTACGGTGTCCTTTGGCTTGATTAAAAGTCAATTTGGGCTACGCGCAACCTTCGTAAATAATAGACTAAAAATAGAAACCATTCCGTTTCACGGCAAAGGAGTTCGCCTCGAGGACTCATTGACCTCAGGCGTAGGCCTCGGAGCGAGTTTCATTGAGCTGAAAGTCAGCCGGATGTGGGTAACCTTCCCGCCCGGCCTGCTTCGCGTTAGCTGGTTTATTTCGGGCCGGAGTCTAGACAGGGGACTCTGGACTCACTCTGGAGGCCTAATTGAACTGTGACCTCAATTCAGGAACTTGAAACTTGTTCGGCTTCGCGGTCGCAAGAAAATATTTGTATGACTCTCATTGCGTGTCGCTTTCATCAGCCACAAAATATTTTAATGCCCTTAAACTTTGCTCTTTTTGCATGCCAAAGTCGCTGCCCACACACAAGCACACCCACTCGAAGTCGACGTCGGCGCCGTCGTCTCTGCCTGCACTCTTGACCTTTAAAGGCTGCGCCAGTCGATGCCGTAAGTGTGTGGGTGGCTGTGGGGCGATGGGTGTGGGCAGGCGGTCGTTGCCGGAGGTGGGGAAGCGGTATCACTACCGCCGTCTCCCGCTCTGCTCGGCATTCGGATTGCCCCGCTTTCGGCTGGCAGAAGTGTGAAACTGTGTATGACATTTCGCTTCGTTATCCCAGCGCCAGCTGATTTATGTGCGGCTGTCACTGTGCTAAATGTTAAGCATCTCTCGGCAGCGGAGTCTGTGTGCTGACCTTTGCCCTTGCCAATTGGAGTGCGTGGCAGGATTTGCTTTCAATTAATATGCAACCAGCTAAATGTCATCCTATTCAGGCATTACAGAATTGGCTATACTTTGTGGGCACCCCTCGAGCACGAGCTCCATTTCAAATCACTTAAAGTGTGACCTTTGTTAAGGTATAACATTTTGTCGTATACTTTTTATACCAGGTACCCCTAGGGTATTTGGATATTATAACTTATAATTTAGTGCCAACGGAGAATGTATGTAACAAGCTGAAGAAGAATATAAAGTTTATATACTCGTAGTTTATACTCGTAGTATATAAAGTTTATATACTCGTATTCTTTATCAGCGTCACCAGCACAGTTGATTTAGTTATGCCCGTCTGTCTGTAGTCCGTATAAAATATCACATCTTAGGGACTATATGAGTTATGAAGTCTTAAAATATGTGATTTCACAGGGAAATAAGCAAATCAAATGAACAAATTACTTAAAATATGATTTCCAAAGCTGCGGGGCCAGCTTCCGATACCGCCGACGAGGACGAGCTGCGCCAGGCCCTGCAGCTGCCACAGCTGAAGCAATATAAAAAGGCCAAAATCACAATTTTAAAAATTATGGACAAGCTATCTTCATTCCCTGCTAGTCCATGACCAGTGGTCACCTATTGGGATCCTCTTCTTAGTTGGCTGCCAACCCAAAATGCTGCTGCTTCAGAGCATGCGAGGAGTACAAGAAGGAGAATGAGAGCTGCCCGTCCTCGGGAAGTGGCAACGGGAATGGTAATGGCCCAAGGCGACTTGGCAAGCAGCCGCCGCCCTAGATACCCATAAGCACGGGTTCCGTGGAGAACTCATGGATAGAGATCATCACCCGAGGGCATCTTTGTGTGTCTGGTATTTTCCGTCTGCTGCTCCACCTCCTTGTTCAGATGGCCGCTAGTGGGTCTCTCCGCATTGTAGTCGTAGAACCTGCGTAGTGTCGCCCTGCCCATTGTCATCCACATCCGCGTCCACGACGACTGCTGCCACGAAATTGGCGCCTCGTTTCAGCAAGAAAAACTTCACTTATTATGATTCAGATTTTAGACAACATTTGTATAGTTCAGATATTTGATAATTTGGGTGTTTCCTATACGTCTAACTGACTAACTATCGCACAACGACTGAAACTATAGCCGATATATTTAGACGTATAGGGAACGACCCAAATAAATTCGGCAGCTGACTTTGCAAACAACTGATTTCAAAGCCTTTCTGTTATTGTAAACAGTTAAGGAAAATGCCTTTTCAAAGCAAGAAATGGAGGCACTCTAATGAAGTGCACACTCTGTAGGCGATCTTTAAATTACCATTTTGCATTGGGTATATCGATGGCAGCGAAATTCCGCTGGCAGATAAAGCCAACGGAAGACCCTGAAGCCTTCTACTCCGGAAACAAAGATATTGCATTAAAGTGCAAGCTGTTTGCCACAATGGAAAACTGATTCGACACTTGGTGGTTGGGTGGCCAGGCAGAATACACAACAGCGAAATTTTTCAATGTCTCCCTATATACCAAGGTGCATCTTTTTTTTGTTGACCATCAATGGATCGCTGGAGACAGTGCATTTAAATTATCAGAGCAGGTTAAAACACCGTTTGAGTCAACACACCTGACCTAAATATATTTTCAGACAGTTTGAGAATATTTTCAGTCGCCTCCGGGTTGCTAACTGACTGAATTTATCGAACATTTCAATTTGTATGGGAAAGCTATTTTCCATTATTTTTTTTCATTCGTTAAATTCAGTCAGTTAGTCAGTTAGACTTACACGGAACACCCCAAATAATTTTTTATATATTTCCTTTTCAGCATGGATATTTGCCGCTGGAGCTTCTCGAATGCCAGCGAACTGATCTCTTTCCGCTGGCTTATCATAACCATGATCTATGTGGCGACAATAATCCTAACAATTTGCTCCGATTCCATCGACGAGAAGTTATACCTGTTCAACAACAATGCCAACATTACGCTGACCCAACAGGAGATGGTGAGTGTGGTATTCCCTCCCATTCTAATTGTTGACTAATTATCCAATCCCAAATAGCTAAGTAACAGTGTGCAGAGCGTCTGGAGCAGTCTGTCGGTGACGCGAAGCATTGCCGCCATATCGGGATGGATTATGATAGGACTGACACCGCAGGAGGATATGTTGTATGAGCATCTTGTGGATCTCACCAAATATCAGTTGACAAATAATTGAATTTAAGGCGTAATCAATATTTCGACAAGATGTAAATATTTTTGTAGTTGAACTCTTAGCAGCTGTTGTTCAGTTATTGGCTTTTTATATGGCATAATCGAACCGCAATAGGACTCTTACGTATACCCAAATCTTAAGCTTTAAAGTCGTCTCTTAAGGATTCACATTGATGCCCTTCACAGGCCGCTAGAACAAACCGAAACAAATGAGAAAACCAATTATATAACAAACTAGAAACCTTAATGGTTAACCTTAAAGCTAGTTAACTAAGAAATATAGCAAGCAAAGTATAAAAATGAAAATTTAGAAATACCTATATATACCAAATAGTTGTATCCGTGTACTTATGCATATATACAATATGTTACCTATATAGATATACACTGAACTATACAAATACTGATATACATTATATATGCGTATATAGAAATATTTACAATACTTGAAATCGTTTTTCGTACACATATCGTCTAATGAAACCGAATCCTTAGTTTATTCGTCGTTGCGGCATTTTTAAACCAAAACGCTTCCCCAAATGAAATCTACAGTCGATAGGTGTTGAACGAAATGAATAATAATTTAAGCAGGTGTCATTTGTAATAAGCAAAAAAACGTATTTCTGTACATAAAAAAAATATAATTATTTGGAATGAGATTGTTAAATTGAATACATAAATATCATTCTAGTGCATAATAACTTCAGACAGGTATTATTTAAAAACTATTCTTTGATTTGCGTATATTCAAAATGCACTTTCCTTTAAAATCATTCAAAAGACAATTTGAAATTTACCTGAGCTGTACATAAACCGAGTGCAATAAAAAACGAATATTAATATTTTATTAAATATATAATAAAGTGTATAGCGTTTACACTAACCAATATACAGAGGTAAATGTAATGAAATTAAATCGAATTATAAGTAACGAATCGAGAAAAGCGAAAAGGCAATAAATCTCATTGTAAACTTGTATATATATACATATATATATATATATATAAACGCAAATAAACAAAAATAATGTATAAAGGCAAGGTAACCGTTATGAATATTTTTTGGGACTAATAGTTGCTTAGTTCGGTTACAAGAACAGTCGGATTTTATGACGCTGAGCACGAATCTGTGCTCTGTATATGTTTCTGTGTATGTTTCTTCTGGGCCAATCGGTGTTGCTCAACATGTTTCTAGCAACATTTGTCTTCATTTGTCAACATTTTCATTTGTCCGTTCATAGGCTATTTAATTTTACCCGGGTATCTCACAGTCGGTCGCACTCGACTGTAGCTTTCCCACTTGATTTTTTTACATTTGATGTGCTAATAAAAAAAATCAATTTGGTTGACCTTTGACTGAAAAATTGTGATCTTTTGCAGGCCTGTGTAATTTATTCCAAATACTACGAATTGGAAGTTTGCTATCAAAGCTGTGTTATTAGCTCGGTTAGCTAAGAGGGTGGCCGGTTTAACAAATAAGGGTATATGAAACGGCAAAGAGGTGACCTTTCGCCTCTTCCTTCAACAATTCCATTTAGGAGATAAAAGTTTTGCAAAAATAAGTCAACAATTAAGTTTACCAACCTCTTGTTTCTTAAGCCTAGTACTCAGCCGGTAATACAGTTTGCAACCCCAAAAAGACTTAATCATTTTGAGTGTGACCACTTTTTTAAAACGGTGGTGATGCGGTCGTACTTATTTTAAATTATCTATGTTAGTTGGTGGTGATATAGGTGAGATAAATATGACCATCTCACATTCAACTCAAAAAATATCTGATACCAAATTTTGAGACGTGTGAACCCAGTGACTGTTTGGTTTATTGTGATGTCTGAAATATTATAAACAGGAGGATTAGCTAGGAATGGGAGGGGGTTGATGGGTAGTTGGGAGGAGGATCGGGTTATTTTGTCTGGCTCCTACTGGCCAGCCCTGTTCAGAAAGAGCGCCAGATCTTTTTTTTTTTTTTAAATTTAATTTGTATTATTTTTTTCTCTATCTATATAACTATACTATATAGTTATTACTATATCATATACCTGCCATAGAAGCAATCGAGCGATTTATATGAAAATGTAAAATTCTACATGTAAAATGTAAAATTTACATAATTCGAAATTTTTTCAACATTCCAAAAATGGTTCGATTTTCAATAATCCAATTGCAGACTGCAAGGGTATACCAACTTCGGTTTACCGAAGTTAGCTTCCCTTCTTGTTTACTTTAAATTCTAGGTAGTAAACCATTAACAAACATCTTAATCGGGCATAGATAAATATTTTTAAATTTGTTGGCTTTAAGTAAATTATCACAAATATACAATTTAAAAAAATACAAATACATTTTAATTTTTTTTAAAACAATTTTCGATATTGTCGAATAAGGCAACCATTTCCGGCGAATACTCCAGTTTTAAATCCGGAATGGATCTCGCGTGTCTTTATTTTTGGGAACCGAGGAAGCTAATAACATGCAAAACAAGTCTTCATTTTGTTTTTTATTTCGAGAAAACTTGCAGGTATTCGCGTATCTATACCTCTTGTACTTCTTGTTCTTGGTCTCTTGCGCTTCTTCCGATAGTTCGCCTATTGGAAGAGATTGAAACTTGATGATGTTTTGCCCATGATCAAGAATCTTATGTACAGTTGGTGTGAGCAATTTGCTCGGATATCGCTCCTTCATGAGAATTGCTGTTTGGGCGAAATACAGCTCGACCAATTTTGGATATATTTTTTCTCTGCAACTGAGAACATTCATAATAAGTTGAACTTTCTTAATAATTTCTGAATCTATTCCAGAAATGCGAGCAGTTAATTCGACATTATGTAAAAACCTCCGGAAGGTGTTGCCGTCATTGGTATTTCCAAAACCTTGTTTGGGCTGGTCAACCAACAATCCTAACTCCTTGCGAAAATCTTCTTAAATCCTTTTTATTGGCATCAGTTTCCATAACTTGGTTTTAAGGCAAAGTGTAAGCCAGCTTAAAAAAGAATTCCATGAATCGAATCCTGGCATGTAACGGAGAAATACTTTATTCTTAATTATGAGCATTAAAAACTGACAAATTGGGCAAGTTTTCGTTGATTTTGTGTTAGTAATTTCATTTAAAACTTTTCCATCGATCATAGTAAAATAGAACTCGTGCTGGATGAAAAACTCCTTGTTTTGGACATAGACTTCAGACAAACACAATTTAGTTATTTGAGTTTTTATATCATATATTTTACTGTTTCTAAGTTTAGGGGTTTCCTTAGCATATTTGAACATCACAGGTCTGCAGTATTGAGTAAATGATGGACGGGGGTTTTTCCAATGCTCTGCTAAGTTTGATTTTAATATTAATGGAACGATGGAGATGATAAGCATATGTGCATCAGATACATCCTCATCAGTATATTTATTAATAGTTTACTTGTAAGACCGGATGATCCGTCACAGCCCCACTTTGTTAGTTCTTCTGACTTTTTGGATTCTAGAGTTCGGCGCGAGGTATTATCCATCAAATCCTGAAGTTTACTTTAGCTTCCGTATCCGTGATTTGAGAATCGGGCATAGTCCCTTTTTTCGCTGTTGTTATTTATTTATCTTATTTATCTTTTGACAATCCCAAGTCAAGAAACAGAGCCAAGGCCTCTTCAATTGTATACTCAATAATTGAACTAGTTCCCGGTGGTGTCGGAATACTTTGTTTAATTCGTTAAAGCCTCTTGGGGCTGGCTACTGCAACGGTAGCCACTATATTGACTTTGATCCTGCTTTCTTTACTGTATTTTATTGATAAGGCCGTAGATAGGTATTTGGTCGAAATACCCGTAGTAGCTTCCATAAGTTTTATTTTCTTTGTGAATTAGGAAGACTCATTCACGGAAACTGCTGGGCGTCTTAATGCATTTATAGACGTTGGCTGCTCAATCGATTCAGCATCAAAAATATATTTTCTTTGAAGCCACGATTCGTACTTGATATTAAATCCTTCTTTATTCCGTTTTCGGCCATTCCACTTATCTTTTAAGCTTCTATAAAAGCGTTTTAATGAATCTTCGTGTTTAATTATCCTTGAACAACTTATCACATTGGACAGGTAACACAAATGACTTATCATCACAGCATTTAAAAAATATTTCAAACATATCACAATAAGACAGCTCCATTTTACGTTCTATTTTCACTTTCACCACTTGTATAAGCTTTACTTATTGGTTTAAACACGACTCCATGACTAGCAATATAAAACTAGTTGGGAATTATCAAAGCCTTACTCTAATCTTAATAAAACATAGTTACATACATATGTAATACATATTATATGTACTTGTGATACTTGTGACATATTATGTACTTGTGACACTTGTGACATACCATATGTCCTATATGAAGTTATCAGAGACATTTTAAATATGTCCTATATGAAGTCAACTATTACTAGGTTTAACACATAATACATTAATAATTAAAATGCATGTATTGAATACGGTAATCAAAATAGCCCGTTTATACGCACACCCGAATACATTCAATTCATATTGACAGATGAGTGCCAGGCCTGCAAAATAAGTATGTTTCGCTGAATTATCAGAAATAGATGATTATTAGTCTGATGTTTACAAATAGGCAAAAAAAAACAAAAGGAGGAAGCCAAATTATATTTTTACAATAACTAAAAAAGAACAGTGAAGGAAATTGTTCAGTGTCGCAGAGTTGAGACACAAGCGGTTGATGGCTTTGTTAAAGGCAAGGCGAATTTGGGTGGCCAAGTGCCACATGATGCTTGAGTCGATGTTTTGAACATGGTTTTTGACATGAGGCATTCCGATATTGCCTTATAGACCGTGTTGTTGCGCGTGGTCTTACCATCGAGCATCTTCATCAAGTTGTGCTCTTTGACCATCATGAGAAGCTCACGAACTTTCCAATCTGTCCAATAAGTTTTTAAGATATTTTAAGATATTGAATAGCTTTACCTTTGTCTGACAGCAATTTTCCTAATTTAATTTAATTGATTTTACAATTTATGGAAACTCACCTGGAGCTCCACCCATTTCATGGGTCGAGGTCGAATTCATAATCAACTTTCGTGTGTAAAAAATACTCGAATCAATATCGTGGGTCAATTAGTCGCATCAAACTTTATAAGCCACCTCAAAGAAAAGCATATCCAAGGTGTTTAATTTTAAAAAACAACTAAGCATGCGAGCAAGAAAAGGTACCTTAATCTGACTTTGACGAAAAGTACTTAAATTCGTTGTCAACACATTTTCGTCCTTGCTAACCGTCTTTTCGTGCTATTTTTGAAAACCACTCAGTAATTGTTTCGGAGCGAAAAACATTGATAAGGCTTTTTTAAGTATGATTTTTACAAGACTCGCCTTATTAAAACTTTAAAACCTATTACTTATGTTTTCACAACGGCTGACATTTGGTCGACTAATTGCCTTGTTCCACTGCTCCATTCTCGAGGAAGGTGTTCTGCCCGTCCTCGGGAAGTGGCAACGGGAACGACTGGGCAGGCAGCTGCCGCCCTAGATACGCATAAGCACGCGTTCCGTGGAAAGCTCTTGGAGAGAGATCATGGTGGTCAGTCCCAAGGATCCGCGCGCGGCGACTTAAGCGTTAAGTTCGTGACAGCAGTCGCCGTGGACACGGATGTGCCCAACGATGTCAATGGGTAGGTTGTACGACTACAATGCGGAGAGATCCACCATCGGCCAACTGGACAAGGAGGTAGAGCAGCAGACGGAAGAGACCTGGCACACAATGATGACCTCCGGTCCGCAAAGGGATCTGGAGCAGCGCTCCTGCAGTGACAGTAGCAGCAGCTGCAGGGCCATCTTGCACTGGCCCCGCGCCTTTGGAAATCATAATTTAAGTAATTTGATCGATTTGCAGTGTATTCTCAAAAGTATTCGTTGCAAAGAGGGTTAAAAACAAAATGCCAATTTTAAAAAACTAACCGTTTTAAAATGTTACAAAATGGTTTAGGTTTCCAAAGATATATATTTTGTAAAGTATATGACGAAAAAACAAAAAAACAGAAAACGCTTTCCATAAAAAATTATGAATAAAAATATAAATATAAACCGTTTTGTAAGCTCACAAAAGTAATTGTTGCACATACAAAATTTTATTTTGTAGTATTTTTTGGGGCTAGCGCGTTATTATTTTTTTTTGCATTTTGATTGCGTTTTAATTTTAGAGACTTAATTCGGGGAGATCACATACTTTTGGCGTAATTTTTGGTGTAAATCTCTAACAAAATGCCGAATGGAACGGAGTTGAACGTTTCGCAAAAAAACAATTATTTTACACCTACATAAGGAGGGTCGATCGATTGAATATATTTGTGGAATGTTCGTTAGAAGTCCTTTAACCATAAAGAGTGCCATTTCTCGACAGAAATCCAGAAATTCCCTGGAAAATCTACCCAGTTCTGGGCGTCCGAAATCATTAACTTGCTGAGAAGAGAGAAAAATCCTCGAAGAAAACAGAAAAACTCGCACTTATCGGCTCCAAAAATTAATAGTGCTATATCCACATCCCTGGGAACAAACGTAGCCACAGAAGCCATGATTTGCATGGGAGTTGCCCTAGAAAGAAACCCTTGCTCTCATCCATCAATATATTAAAGCGGCTTTCTTTTGCTCAAATGTATTTAGACCGGAATTTGAACTACTGGGAACAAGTAATATTTAGGATATCTCAATATATTAAAGGAATATTTACACTCCAGTGCCACCAAAATGGGTCTAGAAGGCGGCAAGTACATTTTCCAACAGGAATCCCAAACATACGGGTTGGAAAGTCAAGATGTGGCTATTGCACAACACCAAGCAGATTCAAACTCCTCCACAGAGCCCAGACGTCAACCCTATTAAAAATCTTTGGGCCCATCTTAAGTTAAAAGTCCAGGAACATCAGATTTCCTCTAAGAATGAGCTAAAGGAGATATTGCAGAAGGAATGGTAGAATATCCCCGAAGTGAGGTGCCGAAAACTTGTGGAGTCAATGCCGAGACGCTTACAAGCTATTAAAGAAAAAAAAGGCTTGCACACAAAATACTGTTTTAAAGAAAAAAAACCAAATATTTAATGGCGAAACAAAAAAACGAATACGTTTGTGAGACAGTATATTGTAGTAATATTGATTTTTCTGATTATTTTGTATCCTTAATAAGTGCGTTAAAATATGGACTTGGAGGGTCCTTTATAATTTTATATATAATATATAATATTAATAATGACATACAAAACAAAAAAAAAATTAATTAAAAAGTTGTAAAAAGTTTTACGTTGTCAAAATAAGGGGAAAACTGGATTTTTTAGGGAAAATATCGACTCTTTGAGTTTTTTAGGGGGAAAGAATGTGGCAACACTGTAACTCTGTACTTAACTCGGGCATTTAAAGAGGTAAGCTCTTTTTAATAATTTCAATTAAATTTAATTTAAGGATTGTTACAGATGGTAAACTACATATAACCACTAACCATACAACATATAGACCTCTCATTTCATACAACGAAAATGGACACAAAAATTGTATAGCGACAGGCCCCCGGCCTGTTAGCGACAGGCCCCGTCGCTCTCTCGCGGCTCTCTCTCTCTCTTCGCTCTCTCATTCTTATAGCAGGTAGTCCCGTCGGCTCTTCGCTATGATAACAATGAGTGCGAGTGAGAGGGTCTCGTTCAGCAAGTGCGAGCGAGTCGACAATTGAGTGTGTGGATTTACCCTTAGATGGTGTATGGGGCTTTAAGTTGCGTGTTATAATAACAAGAGTTAAAAGTTTTTTTATGGTTTGATTTTTTATAATTTTGAGTTTGGCAAGAGAAGTTGTGTTTGTTTTTGTATTGCCAGCCCTTTGTTTACGTTCTTAGTTCTAAAATATAATCTTAAAATATAACTTTTTTACAGCTAAATATATTTTAGCGTTTTTGACTGATCTAATTAATGTTTCCTCATCATTTCTTAGTTTCTTAAAT
>VNJO01007174.1:0-11055 GCA_008042535.1 Drosophila tani
CTGTTATATTTTCTGTGCGAAATTATACGTCTTCGGCGCGCTTTAGATACGCTTTCCGAACGCAATAAGCAGTTCAGCGGTGCATTCTCGCCACGTTTTGATAGTATTAATATGCTTTTTGGATGCATTTGAGTAATACTCGCCAAGAATATTGATCATTATCCGTTTATCGGTTACTATATTGTGGATATCCGTTCCTATTTTGCCACGCTGTTACTGATTTCACCATAGAGTATTAGAATAAGTTCCTTCTCAAGTTATATGTAGTATTAAAGCAGTCTTATTAGTAGATTAAGAGTTAATTATACGGTTAGGTGTAAAGATTATGAATGAAAGAAGCGAAGAGAAATGTTAGTGAATAAGAATAAAGTGTTTATAATGGAGTAAGAGATCCGCTGCCTTGTCTATATGTTGCCGCCATGCCCCGTGATCGTTCCGGGAAGATCCTTTAATGAATCCGTATCGGAGGAGAGATGTACGGCCTATACATTTCTTTAGGTTTTAGCACGCATCACTTTTCGAGAACTATGATAACCCGACATTGCATCGCGGGGAGAAGGACGAGTTATAGGAACCCACCCACTAGCCGACGAGGTCTAGACCGGCAATCGCGTGCACCTCGCTCTTCTTCCGATATATATCGGTGCGAAGCAATACGCGGCATAGCTGTTCGTTACAAGTACTCTCTTTTAATATCTTTTAATCTTGTTAATAATAGGTAAATAATAATAATTGTTAAATTATGGCAAGCCTTCAGCAAAAACCAATATATACTTGTCTAATGAAACATTAATATACTATTTAGATATCCGTCAAATGAGCTTCCGTGAGTTTGGGTCGAAATGGAACACGGAGGGGGTTTTTATTTTGGAATTTTTCGTAAATAAAGCATTTAATCGAACAAACTAAAGTTCCTACTTGTTAAGAATTTAATTTACTAATGTTTTACTTTGGGTTTGGGCAGATTTGACCCACGCAGGTGCCATAAATATCCATTCAAAAAATCGAGCCCCCACCGATTTTGAAATTGCTTCCCCTTAACGCTTGCGTGCCAACATGCACGGTACCCCAAGTTTTAGAGCATTCATTCAAATATCTCCCCATAACATTTTATTAGATTCCTCCCGCCAGTTATTTAGAAAATCGCCCAACAGTGGGCCAACCTATTGGAAGCTCCCATACAAAAACAGGCAGCAAAAATTAGAAAACATATAACTATACTCTTGGTTATCGGAATTTCCGATAACGATAACCGAAATACCTCGGCCGCTGGTCACCTTGCCAAATAATTTAGTTAATCTGGCCACACTTTTTGGTAATTGAAAGAAAGGAAAGAAAAATATAAAGAAATTTGGAAAAGCATTGAGTAACTTAAATAGAGAAAAAATTTCGGATCTATATAGGAAAAATGGCGCCCTTTAAAAGAGTGCGCCAACCGAAGGTCACAACACAGGCCCTGCTCGACTTCGACTTGGGCGAGAGCTCCTCGGACAGCGATTTCCTGCCCGACATCGACAACTGCTCCGATGGCTCGAAGGACGAGAGCGACGGTGACGGCAGCAGCGACGCCAGCAGCGGATCAGGCTCTGACGAGGACTCGGATGCCGAGAGCGAGGACTCCACGCTGCAGCTGCGCCAGCTTCTGGCGGATAGCGAAGCAGGGGCTACCTCGGCGCTTCCCCACGAAAATGGAATCAATGGCATGGACCATGGAGAAACACCGGCGATGGCGATGGGATCCATTCGGGCGCCGCCGCTACAGTTATCCAGTGCGCCCGCCAAGCGGATGTGCTGCGTCTGCCTGGGCGAACGCAGTGACGACGTCAACGAGATCGTCGAGTGCGACGCCTGCGGCGTGTCGGTCCACGAAGGTTGCTACGGCGTCAGCGACAACGTGAGCATCTCCAGCACGAACTCCACTTGCTCCACGGAGCCGTGGTTCTGCGAGGCCTGTCGCGCCGGAGTATCGGAGCCCGACTGCGAGCTATGCCCCAACAAAGGCGGCATCTACAAGGAGACGGACGTGGGCAAGTGGGTGCACCTGATCTGCGCCCTGTACGTGCCCGGTGTGGCCTTTGGCGAGGTGGAGCAACTATCCTCGGTGACCCTGTTCGAGATGCAGTACAGCAAGTGGGGCGCCAAGGTGTGCTCCCTCTGCGACAATGCCCTCTTCGCCCGTTCCGGCGTCTGCATCGGCTGCGATGCGGGCATGTGCAAGACGTACTTCCATGTGACCTGTGCGCAGGTTGCCGGCTTCTTGATTGAGGCGCATCACGAGGACGACGCAGCCGATCCGTTTTACGCCCACTGCAAGGTGCACTCGGAGAAGGAGATGATCAAGAAGCGACGCCGCAATTATCACACCCTTCGCCTCAACATGCTGCAGCGGGCCAGGGAAAAGGAGGCAAAGACCACGGGCAACAACGTAGAGCCCGATCCGAATCCCGCCCAAGCGCGAATTCAACGCAAGCTGCTGAAGATCCAGCACAAGTACGCCCGGCACAAGGAGCTCAAGCCCATGCCGTGGGTGCCCACGCAGAAAATGTCTCGCCTGCTCACCACCTCTGCCTCGGCCTGCCGCCGTCTGTTGGCCAAGGCGGAGATCATGTCGGTGGATGTGCAGCATCTGGAGCAGCGCGAGGCGCACATCCATGCCCTGACCGACATACGTAAGAAGTGGCACATTACGCCGGCCTTTAGTGTCGAATTCACTGCCTACTACATGGATCGCATAGTGCGTATGGAGGACTTTCGGGAGCAGCAGCGCCATCTCATCTCGCACAACGCCATCCTGTCCAAGGATCAGGATGTGCTAAGAGCCCAGTACGACACGGCCTTGGAGGAGCGCAAAGCGGTAAAGTCCACAAAGGACACGCTATTGGCCAGCATTAAATCTCTGCACACGGCTCTGGCCCAGATTGCGCCCAACCTGGTTCTGCCCAGCGTCGAGCTGATATCCCACCCGCTGCCACTGCCGGAAGCCCATCCGGCCAAGACGAGCACACCCAGCACACCGCCCCAGCGACCCATCTCGGTGCCGACGGCAGCTGCCCTCAAAATGGGCGTGGGCTTCCCGCTGGGCCACCTCGGGCCGCCGGGCAGCAAGCTGGATGCGTCGCGCATGCTCAGCACGCACGCCGCCAAGCATGGGAAGCAGGGAGCCGGTAGCGTGGACGCTGCCCATTCGACGGCCTGCGGCATTTGCAAGCGAAGCAAGGACCAGCACTTGCTGGTCAAGTGCGACACCTGCAACCTGCACTACCATCTGGGCTGCCTCAATCCACCGCTTACACGCCCGCCGAAAAAGTCCAAGCAGTACGGCTGGCAGTGCTCCGAGTGCTGCGACAAGTCGGATGGCTCGGATGCCGTCACAGAGATCTCGCCGGGGCCAAGGAAATCGCGTACGCGCTTCAACAAGGAGGGCCACCTGGTCTATGTGGATCGGTATTCATTGGACGATGTGCCGTTGCCTGTAGCCGCCGCCTCCGCTCCATTGACTACTCCCAAGGAAGCTACGGCGGCCAAGCGGCCGCTCAACAAATCATTGCCACCTGCTGCGACTGCACCCTCCGAGCAGGCCATTGAGGACCTGACCAAGTCCCCGAAGCGTCCCAGAGTCCAATCGCCCCGTAAAACACCAATTAATGGTGAGTTAATGTGGGGAATGCCACACACTGCCAACGTTGTCGCTCCCCTAGAGGTTTTATGCCTGAATATAATTACCAAAAATTACTAAAAGTGTTCTCAGTTCACTTTTTATTTCTTTGAATTCGAATTTGCAAATTCAAGTGCCTTATTTTCATAGTATTATTTTTGGGACAAAGCATTTTGATCTACAAATACTTGATATAATCACTAAGCTAGAAATATATAGAGGCGTCAAACAGCAAAAAAAAACTGCTATCAACCAAACGGCTGAGCCTGGAACCCCAGAGCAGCCGAACGAAATGTTTAGAACCCCGAGTACGTTCGGCTGTTTCGAGATTGAAGGAGCCCAATAGATGCTTCATTTGAAAAGCTTACCAAAACTGTATTATTTTACTAAGAATTGCCCCGCTTATTTGTTTCAAATTATAATTTCTTTTATTTCTTTGAATTCGTATTTGCAAATTCAAGTGCCTTATTTTCATAGTATTATTTTTGAGACAACGCATTTTGATCTGCAGATACTTGATCCTAAAATATTAAACCGCTTTTTGTACAGTATAATCAATAGAAGAAACACAATAGAGGCTTCATTTGAAAAGCTTACCAAAACTGTATTATTTTACTAAGAATTGCCCCGCCTATTTGTTTGAAATTATAATTTCTTAAAGCTAAATTGTGAAGCTAAGCTTGGCATTAAAGAATAACAAAAAAAAAAAAAAAATACAATCAAAATTAGTAAATTGAAAAAAAGAATGTTAAAATAGGTGTCTTAGGTGTTATTAAAAGAACTGATTATTCTACTTGTATCGAGAAACTAATGAAGTATTCGAAAATGATTTGTGAAAAAAGAAAGAAGACTGTTAAATTGTATGCAAATATTCGCAATCAAATGCCTAACAAAAAAATGTTAATTGGTTAAAATGTTAAATTATTATTTTTTTTTCGAATTTTGATTAAAAAACATGTTGGAATGGGTTTTCTATAAGTTAATTATTTTGCAATTTTTATTTTAACAAGAAAGAAAGCTAACTTTGGTAATTGCAGTCTGCAATTGGGTCTCTGAAAGTCGATACATTTTGGTAAAATTAAAAAAAATTAGAAATTTTTACATTTTTATAACGTTTAAGGTACGTACTCAGACGCGCGAAAAGTGTTCCTAAGCATTGAGTCAAAACGAGTGGTTAATAGTCACCCTCTCGCTCTCTTGCACTGCTGAGGAACACTTTTCGCGGGTCTGAGTACGTAACCTTACCTAGACATCTTACATTTTCGTATAAATCAACCGTTCGCTTCTATGGCAGCTATATGATATAGTTGTCCGATCTGAATGGAATTAAAATCGTAGTTCTAAAACCGTAAAAAACTGCTATACCTCCAGATTTATAAATATACGTTGAAAAAAAGAGAAGTTATAATTTTATTTCAATAATTTTTCGATCATTCCTATGGCAGGTACATACATATAAGATATAGCGGTTTGATTTGCAAGAAATTGAAAATGTATAGCTATAATATAATTAAAGGAACATGTATTTAACTTGAGCCCAATATCTTCAAAAATAGCGAAAATATAACATTTTGGCCCTATCGTTTCTATGGCAGCTATAAGATATAGTAGTCCGATTCCAGCCGTTCCGACATACATATATAATAGCTGCAATATAAAGAAGACTATCTGGAAAGCTTCATTCAGATAGCTCAAAAACTGAGAGATTAGTTTACGTAGCAACGGACGGACGGACAGACGAACAGACGAACAGACGGACAGACGAACAGACGGACAGACGGACAGACGAACAGGCGGACAGGCGGACAGACGGACAGGCGGACAGACGGACATGGCTAGATCGATACGGCTATACTTTATGGTTCGGAGATGCTTTCTTTAATGCGTTGCAAACTTCTGGACAAAATTATAATACCTTGCAGTATACGAATACAAATTATAACTCTTACGATCCCTGATTTTTATGCTTGCTTTAAATTAGTTCAACCAAATCTTATTTGAAACGAGTCTCCTTGCTATTATTTTGCTTCTTAAAATATTTATTTAGTACAAAATATAATACAACAACTTTATTTGTAAATTCGATAAAAAAGTGTTACGTTATCCAATTTTTGTTTTGTTGCCTAATACAAGAACCGCCTTAAAGTATGCATGAGTACCGGGTACCTCATAGTCGGGGAATATTCCTAGGCTTACGTTATTCAAACTCAAGTCTAATTCCACATAATTACTCTTCCCGGCAGTTCCTGCTGCTAATGCCACGGTAGCTGCTGCTGCTGCTGCTCCTGCACCTTTAGTAGGACCCAGTGCCGGTGGCACCATAAATCTTTCTGGCTGTGAGGACTCCATTGACGACTCCAGCGGCAAGCTATCCCGCAAGGGCAAGCGCAAGGACAAGCACAAGAACAAGCACAATCAGTCGTCGGATACCGAAAAGTCCATGGTCAAGGAGCACAAGCGGAAGCGGAAAAAGCGCTCCCACATCGACGAATCGTCTTCTCACCTGGACATTGCGGGCAACTCCTCGGGCAGCACAATCAAGATTATCTTCAAGGCTCTGCGCCTGCCCGGCGAGGATGCGCCCGAGTCCCAGTACTTTTACGTGCCGGCCAATGCGGTTCGCTCCGTGGACGAGGCTTCGCGGCCCACCTCCGTTGAAACGGTGGAGGACAGTGTCCAGGGTCCGGAACAGGCTTTAACGCCTGTGGTGCTGCCGGCAGCGTTGCCGCCTAAGGTCCGCGAACCTAAGGAGACCCCCATCGCTGCCATGCCAGCAGTCACCCCGTCACCCAAGCAGCGGAAGGTTAGCCCACGAAAGCAGAGTCCCCGGAAGCCTCGCGTGGGCAGGCCCAGGGTGTCCAACACCAAACCGAATGTGGAGATCAACTGCTGCGTGTGCAGCCAGACGGGCAAGTCCAACCAGGTGGTGACCTGCGACGAATGCCACAGGCACTACCACTTTGCCTGCCTCGAGCCGCCGCTGAAGAAGTCGCCCAAGATACGGGGCTACTCCTGGCACTGTGCCGACTGCGATCCCACGGACGAGGATGCACTGCCCAAGAAATAGTAACTAAGTTTATTTATATTAACTACCTTAGGCTTTTTTAATGCTCTGACACTAAATATCTACATACACCTTGCGATATTTACAAACCATTTATAAATTATACATAATGCCAAGATAATTATTATACACAAATTAAACAATTAAAACTAAATGTTTCGAAGTATGTGAACTTTTGTGACCTTCTGACTTTTTGACTGACTGGCGGACTGTCTAATAGAGCTGTAAAAACATCGATAGTGCCCTCACTCGATATTTTCGATATCGATACTATCGACAAAATAAAATGGGTTTAAAAAATTTACTTTGCTTAAACAAACCAATTTATATGGCAAAATTTATAAAAGATTTTTTGTATTAAACAAAAAAAAAAAACAATTAAATTCAATCACATTACTGTCTACATGGAATTTATATATAGATAGTTTTTGATATTAATAACTAAAAATTAATTTAACATGTTTCGGGCCTATCTTAATATAAGAATTTATGATTATATTTATTTTTTTTATTATATTTATTGGCAAAAACTTGTAAATTTTATACGAATTCACTTATTTGCTGATAACGCGATGAATCGGTGGTAGAAAAAAACAATCGATGGTGACCCGGAGCACAGCATCATCGATAATATCGATAGTATCGTCGATAGTTTTACAGCTCTACTGTCTAAGTATACAAAGAAAACGATTTGGGGACTTATTTATTAAACTATCAAGTTTTGGGACAAATTGAATTAAAAGTAATTTCAAAGTTAGAGAGCCATTTGAAGAACGGCTCTCTAAAAGAATTCCACTGAATGTCTTTTCAAGGGCCTAAGGAAACGTTAAATTATTTTTTAAAGAAAATGAATGAACTCTCTTGTCCGTCCAGTATCGAATCAAACCAGTTCAATATCCAGATTGGGTCGTATTTATTTAGTAATTCAGATTTATTTAGTAATTAAATTGAAAATACGTTCTTCAATGGATTGTCTCAGCACCAGGTTCGAGTTCTCGCATGTGCTTGAGATAAATACTCCTTAACGAAAAGAATTTCGAGCAATACGGACAGATAAATGGGATTTTACCCGCATGGAGCTCGACGTGGTCTTCCAGCACGCTCTCCTGGGCAAAACGGGTGGGGCACATGGAGCACTTGAATGGTAGCTTCTCGGACTGGCCACAGGTATGTTCTTTGCGAGCACTTTCACTCTCGAAAGGCAGGGAGCAGTTCATACAATGAAAGGGTCGATCGTGAGTTCGGATGTGCTTGCAAAATCTGTGACTAGAATTAAAGGTCCTCCTGGGGCATTGTGGACACTTGAACACTTGTGGCGCAATGTGACTCAAAACGTGCGACTCTAGAGCGGTTCTTCGTCGGAAATTTTTCGGACAGTGGGGACATTCGAGAGTGGGTCTCAGTGTGTGACACTCCATGTGCTTCATGAGGCTCAATGGCTTCTCAAACGCCGCTGGGCACAGTGAGCATTTATGCGGACGAAGGGATCTGTAGATGCACTTGTGTTGCCAAAGAAGGGGCTTGGAAGCAAACAATTTGGAGCAACGAGGACACTTGAACGAAGCTCCGCCCGTGTGAATGAGATTGTGATTCTTGAGGCCAGCCAATTGGGAAAAGGACTGGAAGCACTCGGAGCACTTGTACGGCCTTTCCCCGGAGTGGATGCGCATGTGCTTCTTCAGGGAACACTTGTACGAAAAGAACATTAGGCATTCGGAGCACTGGAAAGGCTTCTCCTTGGTGTGAGTCCGGCTGTGTTCGCTTAGTTGGATTACATTCAGAAAAGCCTTGGGGCAATCGGGACAATTGAACTTCCTTTCTGCCGTGTGAACTCGCAGGTGTTTATTGAGAAAGCCCAGACTTGGAAAGCTCGATGAGCAGTAGGAACACGGGTGCGTCAGTTTCCTCACATGCAGCGGTATGTGCTTCTCCAGGCCGGTTCTATTCTCAAATCTCCTCGGACACTGAGGACACTTGAAGGGCAGCTCTTGGTCTCCCGAGTCTGCATCAATATTGTTGTTTAGCTCATCATAGTCTTCTCGCAATGTGTCTTCCTTCATTCCATCTGGGCAATCGAACTGATTGAGTTCACTCTCTGGCTGGTCGCAGACCACCTCCTCGAACAGGCCAGCGACGGGTGTGTCCCTGAGATCGGGATCTTCGGGCGAGCCTTCGTCTTTTACTGCCGAGTGAGCCTCCATTATGTGCACTTTCAAATGGCCGGGCGTAATGAAAGTCTTCGGACACTCCGAACACCTGTGAGCACGTTCACAGGAGTGGCTGTGTTTGTGGTTCTCCAGATGGTGTTTCAGTCTAAAGGCCTTGCCGCACTCGGAACACTTGTGCGGTCGCTCACCTGTGTGAGTAAGAAAGTGCATTTCAAGACTGCCTAATTGTCCAAAAGACTTTGCGCACAGGTAGCAATTGAAGGGGGGCCTTGTCCCGTGACTACGCAAGTGCTTCCTAAAGTCTGATCTTAATTTAAAGGCCTTCGGACAACGGGGACACTTCAAAGGCAGCTGGTCTTCAGCGGCATTATCAGAATGGTCAGCTCTTAGGGGTAGTAGGTCTTCCCTAATTTGGTCATTGCTGGAATCCTGGTCATCATCACCAGCATCAGCAGAATCGACAGTGTTGACAAGTAGCTCTTCCTTAATTTCTGGTCGTTTTCGGGTGTGACTGTGCTTGTGTGTGTCCAGATGGTGTTTCAGTCTAAAGGACTTGCCACACTCGGAACACTTGTGCGGTCGCTCACCAGTGTGAGTCAGAAAGTGCGTTTCAAGACTGGAGCATTGTGTAAAAGACTTAAAGCACAGGTAGCAATTGAAGGGAGGATACGTCCCGTGACTGCGCAAGTGCTTCCTAAAGTCATATCTTAATTTAAAGGCCTTGGGACAACGGGGACACTTCAAAGGCAGCTGGTCATTCCTGAAATCCTGGTCGTCTTCAGCGGCATTAGCAGAATTGTCAGCTCTTAAGGGTAGGACTACGCAAGTGCTTTCTTCCTTAATGTCTGGTCGTTCTCCGGCGTGGCTGTGTTTGTGGTTCTCAAGATGGTGTTTCAGTCTAAAGGACTTCCCGCACTCGAAACACTTGTGGGGTCGCTCACCAGTGTGAGTCAGAAAGTGTGTTTCAAGACTGGAGCATTGTGTAAAAGACTTGGAGCACAGATAGCAATTGAAGGGTGGATTCGTCCCGTGACTACGCAAGTGCTTCCTAAAGTCATATCTTAATTTAAAGGCCTTGGGACAACGGGGACACTTCAAAGGCAGCTGGTCATTCCTGAAATCCTGGTCGTCTTCAGCGGCATTAGCAGAATTGTCAGCTCTTAAGGGTAGGACTACGCAAGTGCTTTCTTCCTTAATGTCTGGTCGTTCTCCGGCGTGGCTGTGTTTGTGGTTCTCAAGATGGTGTTTCAGTCTAAAGGACTTCCCGCACTCGAAACACTTGTGGGGTCGCTCACCAGTGTGAGTCAGAAAGTGTGTTTCAAGACTGGAGCATTGTGTAAAAGACTTGGAGCACAGATAGCAATTGAAGGGTGGATTCGTCCCGTGACTACGCAAGTGCTTCCTAAAGTCATATCTTAATTTAAAGGCCTTGGGACAACGGGGACACTTCAAAGGCAGCTGGTCATTCCTGAAATCCTGGTCGTCTTCAGCGGCATTAGCAGAATTGTCAGCTCTTAAGGGTAGGACTACGCAAGTGCTTTCTTCCTTAATGTCTGGTCGTTCTCCGGCGTGGCTGTGTTTGTGGTTCTCAAGATGGTGTTTCAGTCTAAAGGACTTCCCGCACTCGAAACACTTGTGGGGTCGCTCACCAGTGTGAGTCAGAAAGTGTGTTTCAAGACTGGAGCATTGTGTAAAAGACTTGGAGCACAGATAGCAATTGAAGGGTGGATTCGTCCCGTGACTACGCAAGTGCTTCCTAAAGTCATATCTTAATTTAAAGGCCTTGGGACAACGGGGACACTTCAAAGGCAGCTGGTCATTCCTGAAATCCTGGTCGTCTTCAGCGGCATTAGCAGAATTGTCAGCTCTTAAGGGTAGGACTACGCAAGTGCTTTCTTCCTTAATGTCTGGTCGTTCTCCGGCGTGGCTGTGTTTGTGGTTCTCAAGATGGTGTTTCAGTCTAAAGGACTTCCCGCACTCGAAACACTTGTGGGGTCGCTCACCAGTGTGAGTCAGAAAGTGTGTTTCAAGACTGGAGCATTGTGTAAAAGACTTGGAGCACAGATAGCAATTGAAGGGTGGATTCGTCCCGTGACTACGCAAGTGCTTCCTAAAGTCATATCTTAATTTAAAGGCCTTGGGACAACGGGGACACTTCAAAGGCAGCT
>VNJO01007177.1:0-84501 GCA_008042535.1 Drosophila tani
TTTTTGTGTTTTTTTTTTTGCTTACCTTTTCTTTTTTTTGTTTTGTTTTCTTTTTTTGGACGGAACAATTTACAACATATGATTATGAAACAATGACACACGGCTCAACAAAGGGGCGAGACAACGAACATAATACTTGGATGGCCTCTAAAATATAAACTAAGGATGATATATGATAGATACATAGATATATATAGATATAGATATATAGTATGTAGATGCGTTAGGGGCTTACGAACGAAAGTAAACAAATTACGCAAGGGTTTAGTGTCTATCAGAATGATTTGCTAATGGAATGAAGAGTATAGCCTGGTGCTATGATATTCGTATATATATATATGTCTATAAGTACGGGGGAAACGAACGGGATGCCGGGATGCAGTGAGTGGATATGCATACATATATCGTTCATAGGATATGGCGGGGCGTGGCTGCTTTTTTGGTGTGCTCCTCTCTTCTCTCGTTCGGTAATAAATACAATAATAATAATAAAGATAATAATAATCGTAATAAATATGCTCGAATGCTATAAATATGGTAAATTTGTCATATAAAGCTTGGATCGCTCGGTAATATCATATAATATTTGGTTAAACATTTCCCCATACTTTGTTGTGATTCTGTTTCCGTTTCCGTTTCGTTTCTGTTTCCGTTTCGTTTCTTAGCTTTCTTTCAATCAAATAAAGCTCATAAGCGTCTATATATCATTTGTTGTGTGTGTGTGTGTGTGTGGTGTGTGTCTGTCTTGCTTTTCCTCTAGTTTCGCTTTCGCTTTAGTTTTAGTTTTAGTTTTAGTTTATGATTTATGATTGGCATAGGTATTAGGCTTCATTGCCAACTTATAAAGCGACGTTCATGGCTAGCATTTAAGTTCTGTTTTTTGTTTTTCCTTCGATTTTAGCGCGCGCTTTGCAATCATAAATATATAATATATATTTTCTTGTATATATCCATGTGTATATTATTCAGTTTTTAAGTTCTAGCGACTTTTGGGAGCGGTGCCCGGCACATTTTGGAAACTCTCTCTATCCTAACCCAAAGTCCCGTCCAGCGTGACCGTTTATGGTATTTTTTACAATGTAAAAAACGCTCTCGCTGTCCATAAACGAACTATTTTGTTCAGAATTTTATTTAATTTTATCAGTAGCATGGTGACAAACTAAATAAAGTTAAATTTTTAACAAAATAATGCGTTTATGGACAGCGAGAGCGTTTTTTACATTGTAAAAAATACCATAAACGGTCACACTGGTCCTCTATCTCTTTCTAATTCGCCCTGCTTCACTAATTCTCTTTCCTTCTCTCCCACTAAAGAGAGAGAGAGAGCGGAACTAGGATACTTTGGATATGCATCGAACTATAGTGGGCTTAAGGACTGGGACCTGGACCTGGCAATTACCTAGAGATGCTTTCGTGTGGGTGTGTGAAGAAGCAAAGAGAATGGAAAAATGTGTGGATTAAGCTAGGCTTTAGATGGCTGATCCTTAACTACACCATATACTTAGGCAGATACAAGATACAGTTACAGAGATATATATATATATATATATATATAGGGATGTATATATGCTTGCCCGTCGACTCCGATTGTGTCAGGCACGCGCTCCTCGAGATGCACACTGGGATCATCTGCAATCTCCAATCTCCACACGCTACACATATGCCTATAGGTGTATGCTTTAATATGAACTTAGCCTAGCAATAAATATGTTTTCCTTCTTCCTTGCGATATACGCGTGCTTCCGGTTCCGCTTCCTAGACCCTATTTGCGGGCTCCTTTCTTTTTTGTGTTTTTCTTTGTGTTTACTCGTACGGGGGGTATTGCTAGAATTGCGTTTAGATCTGTGCCTAAAACTGCCTGCTCTCAATGTCCAAGGCTCCATCGTAGGCCTCAGCATCGAAGAGGGTTTCCTTGGACAATATTTGGTTGCTCGTCTGGTTGGTTATCCCGGCTGCCGTGCTCACGCCGGCCACAAGCTCGTCGAGCAGCTCCATCTGCTTGCGCGTGGGCGTGGTCAGGGGAGTGGCAACCGTCTGATATCGCTGATGGAACGTGGACAATATCTCGCGAATTTTAGCAATGATCTCCTGTACTCAGGCATTTGACTCCTAAGGATTAAGAGGTTTCACTTCGCATACCTTAGCTCCAAGTCCAAGCAACACTCACCTTTAGGTTGTCAAAGTAGTGCATGATCTGCTCGTAGTCCATGTCGAGATCGTCCAGTCCGAGGCGCTCGCCAGGCGCCACGGACTCATCCACGGTGGCCGAGAACATGGGATTGCCCACCACGGTGGCGCGCTTGACACGCGACGATTTCGTGGTGGGCTCCTGGCTAACGGCGACGGTGCTGGGCGGCAGGCGCATGATCTCGTCCGTGCCATTCGAGTTGGCCGCATCCCCAGTGCTGCTCACCATGCTGTGGTTCTCTGGGAGCGGGAAAAAGGGATGCAGGGAGCCTAAAATAATAATATTTATAATAAATGCTTACCCTTTGCCTTGCTTTGGACTGCTGCTGGCGAGGAGGAGGAGGCGGCGGCGGCGGCGGCGGCTGCTGCTGCTGCTCCAGCTTTGGTTACTCTCTTTGGTGTCAACGAATCGAACTGAAACGCATTCTTCTGGTGCGGATTCGTGTACTCCACCAGCTTCTCGGCGTTGTGCAGCTCCTCGTGCTGCTGCTGCTGCTGTTGCTGCTGCTGCTTGATCTTCTGCTGCGCCGCCTTGATGAGCGGCTCCTGGCTAAAGTTGTGGCTATGGCTATGGCTGCGCTGATGCTGCGGATGCAGATGGGCATGGGCTGGGGCATGGGACAGGGGATGGGGACGTTCCAGAGGTGGCTGCTGTTGTGGGCTCTGTGTGGGGTTGGCATTGGAGTCATTGGCCTGCAGGTGCTCGCGCTTGTAGAGCTGACTGTGCCGCTTGAGGGGTGCATCCTAGAGATACAGAGATGATACAGAGAGCCCAGGTAAAAGCTAATGTTCAAGCTTTATGGGGAGAGAAATCTACCTTTAGGGAACCGGGAGCAGAGCCTGGCACAGGCACGGGTATAGGCTGTACGGGCAAACAGGCCCGGGCGCCCACATTGCGATGAGGCGGCACTGGCGGCTTGTAGTCCAGGGCATTGTCCTTGCGCTCGTTGGCCAGGTAGCTGGAGGGAAAGAAGCCTTAGCAGAGGCTCTTGAGAGTTCCCTATTAAGTACTCACTGGTCGGCATGCTGCTTGTTCAGGTTAGAGGCCGGCACAATGTGCGTCTGCAGCTTGGGCTGCTGGTCAAAGGAGCTCACCCTCCGACCATTATCGTAGTTCACAATGGGATTGCTGGTGATGCGCATGCGGGAATCTAATCCAAAGCCAAGAATCCTTAAAACTAACGAACAAAAATACGAATAAACCAATTCTAACTTACCCCTGGCATTCAGATGAGTATTAGACTCGGTGACCATTGACTGCCGGTCGATGGTGGAGCGTCCCAGCCAGACCCAATCGTGGACATTCGTGGTGGACTCCTTGAGGCGCACATCCCGGAAACCGCCACCTGCCCCACCCGAACCATTGCCATTGCCCTTGCCCGCTGACAGGGGATCCAACCCAGACTCAATCATGGCCGGGCGGAACTTGGAGGCATAGACCACGCACGAGATCACAAACACAATGATGGCGAAGCAGAAGGCGGTGAGCAGGACGTACATGCCCAGCTCCATGGAGGACATGGTGCCAGTGCCAGCCGAGCCCTTGACATGATGGTTCTTGTGCACTGCCTGGATGCTGCCCCGATGCTGACGGGCCTGCACTGTGGGCTCATACTGCTGGCTGGAGTCGCGCAGCGGGATGCCCACAATGATGTCCGCTAAATCCCCCATCTGGCGGTAGTTCTTCCGCTCCCTGCCCACCGTCCCATCGTTCTGTATGGCCTCCTGCTTGCTCACAATGTCCACATTGTTGAAATCGACCTCGATGGAGGCCAGGGCACTGGCCAGCGGCGCGGGATTGGATTTGTTCTGCTTGGTGCTGCTGCTCAGGGTGCCGCGTCGCTGGCGGCACTCCTCGGAGAGCAGGAGGGTCACGCGGAGGAGGTTGCCATTGCCCTCGCCCACGGCAATCACGCGCGGATGGTGCGAGGCCAGCATGGGGGCAAAGGCCACCACCTCGGTGTCCAGGCTCTCCACCAGCAGGAAATAGTCCTCCACGGCAATGTCACTGCCAGGAACAGGAGAAAATAAAGGAGCTGCAACCTCAACAGCCTCTCAGTACTTACCGGAGAGGCGTCTTGGAGCCATCGGTGAACTCCAGATCGATGTCCAGCAATCCCTCCTGGTACTGGGCCGTCAGCTTGTGCGTCACCGAGGTCTCGGCCAGATAGCCATTCTCTATCGTGTTGTCCGGACTGATGGTGAGCTGCAGGCCCGAGATGACGCGCACAATGAGCTTGGACAGGTTCACCTTGTCGCTGCCCACGCGGATCTCCTTGGTGCCAATCACCCGACCCGTGATGGGTGACAGAACCTGCACGTCCGTGCGTCCCATGGACTTGCCCTGCAGTATGCGACCCTTGAGCGAGGCTATCTTGGGATCTGCCACTCGAAGGAGAGGTTGAACCAGATCAGTGACCCTCAGGCCGGTGCGTCGCGAGATAAAGTAGCTGGTGCGTCCCGAGTTCTGGTCCACGGCCAAAAACTTGGCGTACACCTCGACGGGACTCTGCTGGTAACGCGCCCGACACACTGTCTTGTCTGCTCCCAAATTATTGTAGTAGTTGGTGCCATGCTGTCCCCAGACATAGGACCTCTTCTTCCGGCGACGCGATTGCTTGTTGTGGCTGGAAAAGTGGGGAAGATATTGAAGGATTTGAAGGGGGTTCGTTGGCTTGATTAAATACTTGGTATTCTGGGAGGTTCTAGGGAAGATTTAGTGGAGATTTCTATGATAGAGAGCTCTCTCTCTCTTTGTACTTGTTGAAGTGAAACTTCTTTAGGCGCGTTATGGATTTTCGGGGACGGAGTAAAACCGATTCATGCCGACACGAAAATGCGCGTAGTTCCTGTCCCCCTCTCACTGCTGGCGAACGATCTTCCTCTCCTCTTCTATCCTCTCTCAAAGTTTTTCCCAACTGAACCGAGCTACTCCTGTTACGCTCCTCCAACAAGAATCTATAGTAAGAATATGGCCTAAAACCTTGATTATCTCTCGACTTTTATCATTTGGATTTGGATTTCTCAACAAAAAATATACACTTAAATCAAATCGGCAATATTGGCTGGCATTTCCTCAATGGTGGTGTGATAGAACTGCTCCATGTCCTTGAGGATGCGCTTGTCATCATCGGTTATGAAGTTAATGGCCACACCCTTGCGCCCGAAGCGACCGCCGCGACCAATGCGATGGATGTAGTTCTCCCGGTTCGAGGGCAGGTCATAGTTGATGACCAGCGACACCTGCTGCACATCAATGCCGCGCGCCAGCAGGTCGGTGGTGATCAGGACTCTCGAGGAGCCCGAGCGGAACTGCTTCATGATGACCTCGCGGTCACGCTGCTCCATGTCGCCGTGTATGGCCGACACAGTAAAGTTGTGGCCCGTCATCTCCGTGGTCAGCGTGTCCACCTTGCGGCGGGTGTTGCAGAAGATCACCGACTGGGTAATGGACAGCGTGTCATAGAGATCACACAAGGTGCCCAGCTTCCAGATCTCCTGCTTGACATTCACGTAGAACTGCTTGATGCCCTCGAGGGTCAGCTCCTCCTTCTTCACCAGGATGCTGACCGGATCGCGCATAAAGCAGCGACTCACCTCGAGCACGTCCGGCGGCATGGTGGCCGAGAGCAGGATGACCTGCACCTCCTGCGGCAGCGTCTTGA
This sequence comes from Drosophila tani, assembly GCA_008042535.1. Taxonomy (NCBI): domain Eukaryota; kingdom Metazoa; phylum Arthropoda; class Insecta; order Diptera; family Drosophilidae; genus Drosophila; species Drosophila tani. The sequence goes on from VNJO01007177.1 coordinate 5,853, forward strand.
ACACGTCCTGAATCTGATCCTTGAAGCCGCGCGACAACATCTCGTCCGCCTCGTCCAGCACAAAGAGCTTGATGTTCTCTGTGCGCATCACCTTGCGATTGATCAGGTCAAAGACCCTCCCCGGTGTGCCCACAATGATGTGGGTGCCCGACTCCAGGACGCGGGCATTCTCGCGCACATTGGTCCCCCCAATGCAGGCGTGCGTGTGCACCTTCATGTACTCCCCCAGGGCGATCAGCACGCGCTGGATCTGCGTGGCCAGCTCCCGGGTGGGGGCCAGGATCAGGGCCTGGCACTCGCACACAGACGTATCGATCTTCTGCAGGATGGCTATCGAGAAGGTGGCCGTCTTGCCAGTGCCCGACTGTGCCTGGGCGATCACATCGCGTCCCTTCACACAGGGAATAATGGCGCGCTGCTGTATAGCCGAGGGCTTCTCAAACCCATAGCCATAGATGCCGCGCAGCAGCTCCTCGCGCAGGTTCATGTCATCAAAGTTATCGTACACCTCGTCCCAGGTGGAGTCGATAACGCCCTCGGGATCCATGCCAGCGGGACCATCTTGAGGGGCTTCTTGAGGTGCTTCTGTAGGATCTTCCATTATGGGTGGATGTGTAGCTCAGTTGTGAGTAATGGGTGAGTGGTGAGTGGAGAATGTGGGAGGTTTCTCTGTTCTGTGTGTTCCTGTCAGTCGTCAGGCCGACTGGGGAATGTGTCTATAAATATTAACACAGGCTACAAGGCCAACTTGGAGCTTGGGTAAGGCAAAGGCAGTGTCTTTTAAAGCTTCCTTTGGCTGAAAATCATGATGCCTGGCCTGGAACTCACTATTCCATGATCTTGACTTTCAAACGAAGGTTCAGGAGAGGGAAGAACGCCTTTCTTCAACTTATTTTCCCTCTACAATACTTTTCTAGCGTGTTTCTAAGTTTAAAATGATTTTTTTAATTCACGGAAACTGTCCAACCCTAATTTCTGATAAATATAATGATACCTGGCCTGTAACTCACTATTTCATGATCTTGACTTCCCAACGAAGGTTCACAGTGATGGAATAAACCTTTTCTTAAACCCATTTTCCCTTTATTACACTTTCCCAGTTTATTTCCAAGCCTAAAACCCTTCTATAATTCACAGAAACTGCACAACTCTAATTTCTGATAAATATAATGATACCTGACCTCTAACTCACTTCTTTATGATCTTAAGATCCAAATAAAGGTTCTCAGTGATGGAAGAACACTGTTTGTCAACCTAGTTTCCCTCTACAATATTTTTCTAGCGTGTTTCTAGGCTTAAAACCCTTTTCTAATATACAGAAACAGCCCAACTCTAATTTCTGATAAATATAGTGATACCTGGCCTCTAACTCACTTTTTTATGATCTTATAGTCCCAAATGAAGGTTCACGGAGATGGAAGAACCCTTTTATTAAACCCATTTTCCCTTTACTACACTTTCCTAGTTGGTTTCTAAGCCTAAAACCCTTCTTTCATCCACGGAAACTGCTCAACCCTAATTTCTGACAAATATAATGTTACCTGGCCTCTAAGTCACTTTTGTATGATCTTAAGATCTAAATAAAGGTTCACGGAGATGGAGTAACCCTTTTCTTCAACCTATTTACCCTCTACAACACTTTTCTAGTAGGTTTCTAAGCTTAAAACTCTTTTTTAATTCACGGAAACTGCCCAACTCTAATTTCTGATAAATATAATAATACCTGGCCTCTAACTTACTGTTTTTATGATCTTAAGATCAAAATAAAGGTTCACAGTGATGGAAGAACCCCTTTCTGCAACCTATTTTTCCTCTAAAACACTTTTCTGGTGTATTTCTAAGCTTAGAACCCTTTTTTAATTCACGGAAACTGCCCAACTCCAATTTTAACATAAACATTCACAAATTAAGATGGTTTCTACTCACAGATAGTGATTGTCATCGGTTACTTTCCAGCCCTTGATCTGGGACAGACGGAAATCGGATATGTAGACCTCCAGGGGGAATTCCGGCATCCACACTATAAACTTGGCCACGCCCACATAGGTGCCATACTTGACGATGACCGAGGCATTCGAAGAGCCGCGCTGCTCCGAGCCATCCACATAGACCGAGCTGCAGGAGGAGGAAACCTGCAGGGAAATCGTATATAGAAGTCATTCATACCTTCATCTTTATTCAGATTCAAACGCACCTTGATCACACTCTCGTCCTCGGCATGGCAGGAGCTCTGGAGGGTGACATCGGCCACCTTGCCCGCCTGCGAGACGATGAACACCTTCATGGCCTGGGCCACTTGTCGGCCCGTGAGCACGGCCGTGTTCATCACCTCCCAGATCTTGGCCATGGGCAGCACCGCCTGAATGTCGTCCTTGTTGATCTCCAGCTTGGCAATTAGGCGCTTCTTGGTGTCATCGGTGGTGACCAGTTCGCCCGAGTCCTTGTCCTTGGGCGTGTCGTACACGTGGGTCACGGACCACACGATCTTGCCGCCGTCCACAATGTCGTTGGTGTCCTCGGCCACCTCCAGGAGCCACGAGAAGACCTCAAAGACCTCGGCTGTGAAATTGCCGCCGCCGGATTGGCCAGACTCCACACTGGATTCGGGCTCCTTGCGGAATGCCGTCACCCGGGCGGTGGTATGCTTGGGATTCTCCTTCTCCACCGAGACACTCCAGAGGTCCGTGGAGGCGGTGGCGCCCAGGATGCGCAGTCCCGCCTTGACGCGGGCCCGCACCGTGAAGGCGGCCACCCGCTGGTCGGGATATTGGTGCAGGAACACGGGCACATGCAGCCGGGACAGGGGATAGAGCGGATGCTGGGGAAGGAGGAAGGTAACGGCGTCATCGGCGCGCAGCATGCGGTAGGGAGTCCTGGCCGCCAGCAGCGGCACCTGGGCGAACGTGGTCAGCGGCTGGATCTGGACCTTGGGCTCGCACTGCTCGGGATTCCTCAGCGGAGGCTCGAACACGCTGTACGAGACCTGGGCGTAGCGTTGCGGCACCTTGGGCGGCGCCTGGCTGCCGCCATCCTGACTGGGAGCCGGCAGGGCTGGCCACCAGCCCAGCGGGACCACCACCTCGGCCACGCACACGCCATCCTCGCCCTCGGGCATGCAGCGACCCTTCAGCGGCTGCTCCGAGCCCATGGCCACGTGCAGGAGGACGCACACCTTCTGGCGCTGCAGATGGCCGCCGGGATCGGCGCCCGCATGGAAGAGCACGCGCAGCACGGGCGCGTCCTGCGAGACGCTGGAGCGCACCAGGTGCGCCGAGATGTCCAGGTGCATGTTCGGCTGCTGCAGCTCCAGCAGCGTCGCCGTGTTGTTCTGCAAGGTCGGGAAATAACCAGGATGAGCTTGAGCTCTCTGCGGAGGCAGGCTCTAAACGAGATTACTCACGCTCATGTAGTCGCCGCCCGCCGGGCTGTCCATCGTGTCCGGCACAATGTAGCGGGCTGGCACCGTCTGCTTGGTGGAGAAGGGTCCGTAGCTGGCGCGTATTGAGACGGGCTGCGTGGTCTCCACCACGGTGAAGCGGTCCAGGGATAAAACCGAGTCGTAGGAAGAGCGCTGCCGCAGAGGCGGCACCGCCGACGATGTCGTCTGCACGTTGGCGATCTCCGGCGTGACAGGTGGTTGGCGGGCGTGCTTCAGGAAGAAGCCGCTGTCCGGCGCCTCGAAGTGCACCTCCACGGAGTCTAAAGGGGATTAGAGTGGAGGTTTGGGGTCAATCAGAGGTGAATTAGTGGGGTTTTTGTAAGTTAATATGGAGGATATGTGATTATGGTGTCAGTGATCAGTTTGGGAGGTGTCTTCTCGAAAACTTGGAGGATTTATCCTGAACTTACAACCCTAAAGTTTAGATTTGTGCAGAAAATACTTGGAAATAATGTAACTATAGACAATTATCAACATATTCCATTTAATTTGCAATTTATAAATTACTTTTAAAGGAAAAAAAGCATTTTCTGGTTTTAAATCAAGGAACATTTATATAATCGGGAAAAGCTGTCCGTAAATAAAGTCCCCTCTCATTTTCATTATTTCTTAGGTGAAATATATAGATTAATAATAAAACATACATAAAAAGTGTCCTATTAGTTTGTGAAATAATGAAAATAAAATTGGAATTGGTTTAAAAATAAACTCTCTAGCTATAATGACTTTAGAAGAAATATGCATTTTATTAATTCCGGTTCATCTTTTTAATTTCCGGTTAAGGACACCTCTCATTTTAACATCGATTAAAGCAAAACTACTTTATTTTTCATGAAAATCAGTTTAATTAATCGAATGTATAATTAATATTTCCGTTCATTTTCATAATGTCCGGTTAGGGCTAACTATTACTTTAAAATACCTATAAATAAAAAATGTAACCTATTAAGACCATATATTTAAATATACGGTTAAGGTTAACTCTAACTTTAAATTTAATAAATGTATGGCAACTGTCAGTTTATCGATTCGACAAATTTAAACTCCAGATAAAGAAACTGGCTCTTAATTAATGTCCAGTTAAGGTTAAATCTCATTTTAAACGTATTAAAGTATGACAAACTCCGCATTAAGACTCTAACCCTTAGTTAATCACCAGTTTAGCCTAACTCTCACTATAAATGAAAATCCTCTAAATATTAACCCCAGATTAAGAAACTCTACAAGAACTATGCATAGAAAACCGCCAAATAATTATTGTTACTAAATTATGGTACAAGTTAATATAACCATGAAAATATTTAAGGTAAAGGAAGGCCCTGTAACTAGTTTTTTTAGCCGGCTGTGGAGGGTAGTGCCTACGCCTCCTCCTCCTCCTCCTCCACTGCTTTTTATTAATAACTTCTGCCCCGTGGGCGAGCACCTACTCCTCCTCCTCCTCCGCCTCCGCCTACTGCTTCTGCTTCTTTTGTTCCCCCTCCTCACACACCCTTTGTTTTCGTTATTTTCCTTATTTATTTATTACTTACATGCAACCGACGTCAGCATCGCCACTATCAGGCAGAACCTCATCAACATCATCATGTTGTATCCGTTAGTCCAGAGTCCACGTCCACACAGTGGCCGATCCAAGTCCTTGTGATTCCGAGTCCCTCGGAAGTTCCTTCCCAATGCTGCTCGCGATGCGAGTCTCAAAATTGTTCGTTCGTTGGTTCGTTCACAAAAGTTTATTTGTTTATCTTTCAGTGTGCTTGCTAAACGCGATTGCGATTGTGGTGTACCGTTAGGCTGTTGGCCAAGTTAACTGCACTCTGCACTCTGCGCGACGTGACGTTTTTCGTCCTTTTTTTCGCTCTGCAATCCGCAGCACATCCTTTATTGATTCTTTCAGTGTGCCATCACACACACACACAGGCACATACACCCACACTGGCACTCACACGCGCACACACTGCCATGGCCGATACACACACACAGTTGCTCCGTAGTATAGACACAACATCTCTCCTGCAAAACTTTGCAGCTCTCAGCGCCCCCGTGAAGAGTGAATTGAAACGATGGTGTGCCAAACAACTGCCGCCCGATGCACGTAGCACAAACTTTTTTACGCGCTGGCCAAGTCGCTGCTCTATAACTCACAATTAACGCCTACAGCATGGCTATTTTCATTCAGGTTCAGAATTTTACGCAAATATCGAACATTTCCAAACACCCTTCGACCAGTTAGCAGTGTGACCACGCTGCGGAATTTTAAACATGCCAGAAATGACGTCCTAAAATACGGCACACGAATGGGTAAGGAGGTGGTGGGGAACTTGGCTACTAAGAAAATAATCGGTTTTATCCGGGTTTATCCATCTTGCTCATTTCTGCGCCGCTTTGAGGCGGCAGTTTGTCCTGAAAATTCGTTATATTTGAATTCGGTAAAAAATAAAGTAATATTTTGGAAACTCACGATCTAGGTGGCCTTGACTGCGTGCTGTCATTAGGACTGTAGGTCTACAAGGCTCAGAATCAACAAATTCTTCTAATCGAAGTGCTTGTCTGTTTACATTTGATTTCGATTCTAAAGAAGAGTTCAAATGTAAAAGGAAAAGTGTTTCGCTTGGTGGATAAAATTTGGCAGAACCGATGATATTCAGAGTTGAAAGCCACAATAATTTTTGGTAAGAAAAGTTATGATAGACACAAGTTTAAAATATATAACATTTTTGCTAGAATAATTCAGTTTAGAAAATAACTTTATTTACTGGACAGCAGCGAACAATAGCAAAGTTATCCACCTTTTCGGAACTAAAATAATACTTTTGGGGTATTTAATTCGAAAGTATTTCTTATCGTACTGCCCACCATTTTCCTATCGCCTGAAAGTTTTGCCAGCTGATGATGGCGCATTCCGTGAACCCGCCTTTAAGATACTAAGAACTGGTATTCCACCGACATTTTTCCGCTTTGCAACGTTCCACGTCATAATTAGATATTTCTTCTTTTAAATCTTTGAATATATCAGATTATTTTGAATTCGGCGGGATTTTTTAGGAGAAAATATCGACACGAACAGGTGGAGAAACATCATCGATAACATCCATCTCCAGATCTTCTTATTTTTGTTCACCCCATCTATAGATTCTCTTATTTTTGTTCACCCCATCTATAGATATAGATTCTCTTATTTTTGTTCACCCCATCTCTAGAGCCGCTCTCTGCTCTCCTGCTCTCTTGCTCTCCCAATTTTTACGCTCTCCCAATTGACTGGATTTTTTAGGGTGAAATATCGACTATTTGAAATTTTTTAGGGGGAAAGCAACATTTTCATCTGGTAACACTGACAAAAGTTTTAGAAAAGACAAAAGTGCAGCTGAATTTATATAAAGTTGCCTAACGAAACCTTAAAAGTATTAACAATTCTACATTCGCCCGCTGTGAGTATGAGTTAAATTAGGCGCCAGTCCTAAATAAAAGGGACTAACCATGGGGGCGCTGCCCTTAGTGGGTGTGCATGTCGTTTTGCGAGTGTGTGCGTATGAGTCAGCGTCGGCAGCGCTCAAAAGGAAAACAATTGTTTTCGTGGTAAAATACATTCAAATGAGCATGTGAAAGTGTTAAATCGCCTGCCGCGCTACCATTTTGCATCACTTGAGCCTCGAGTGGAGTGGAGTGGCCTTAAGCCGCCTTTTTCTGCTATTTTCTTGCCTTTTAAGGCGTTTAATTAAAAGCGGCGCGCGCATGTGTGTGTGTGCGAGAATGTTTTCAATGAGCCAAATTTGTGAGTGCTGTTGTTTTTGTAAACCGCAGTTCAACAGCATTGATAAACACTCACACAGCCCAGAACTCCCATACGTGTCAGTTGCGCGAGTGACTCAGAAGCTGCGCCAGTGTGCGTGCGTGTATGAGTCTTCGGCAGTGCTGGCAACTCCCGCTTCACAATAAATTAAAGCTAGATCTTGTGTTCAAAAAATAGCTAAATTGTGTTAAATATGCTGGGAAGAGCTTAAATTACATATCTTGCCGAATTTAAAACTTAAAATGGAAAATGTAAAAATATAGTAATTTATAAAAAAAAAAAACATTTATATTAGAGCTCCCATAAAATAATATTATTATTACATACATGTATTTAACTATTTATCTAAATTAATAAATATTAGTTTAATATTATTAGGTTATTACTTCCTTATTAAATATTTACCAAAAAAGGGAAATCAAAACACTTAAAACATTAAAAAAAATATATATATCCAACCCCAAAACCAGATATCACTCAAATCTGGCTACAAAATGGCTAAGTGCTCAGCACTGATCATGAGTCTTAATGTTGACACAGTTTGTTGGGAGCACTGAAAATCGGTTTCAGCGGAATTCGCTGCAATATGTCTATATATAGCCATAAATAAATACATGTACACACTGAGAACTGAATGCTAATGCCAGCGGCTTTTTCGCTTTTTCGGTTTCAGATCCACGGCACGCCACACACACACACCGACATCACCCCACATAGCACAGACTCCAGCTCAACCGCAGTTCCCAGCTCCACAGCTCGCAGACAGCTCTCCACCAACCAACACCACCAGCACCCGTAGTCACTCCCAATTGCCACCATGTCATCCCGCAAGACCGCCGGACGCCGTGCCACCACCAAGAAGCGCGCCCAGCGTGCCACCTCCAATGTGTTCGCCATGTTTGACCAGGCGCAGATTGCCGAGTTCAAGGAGGCCTTCAACATGATCGACCAGAACCGGGATGGGTTCGTCGAGAAGGAGGATCTGCACGACATGCTCGCCTCGCTGGGCAAGAACCCCACCGATGACTACCTCGATGGGATGATGAACGAGGCACCGGGCCCCATCAACTTTACCATGTTCCTCACGCTCTTCGGCGAGCGTCTGCAGGGCACCGACCCCGAGGATGTGATTAAGAACGCCTTCGGTTGCTTTGACGAGGAGAACATGGGCGTGCTGCCCGAGGACAGGTTAAGGGAGCTGCTGACCACCATGGGCGATCGATTCACAGATGAGGATGTAAGTTGTAAATTGGCTTATTTATTTGTTTACTTGAACTTGAGCTAGAAAATAGGTTAAACAACAGCTTGTGGCTGGTTCTCTGAGAGTATTCGGTTGCTCTATGGGAGATTTAATTATTTATTTACTACAAACATACGTTGAGAGCTGAGGCCATTCAAAAAGTCGGATACTTAAAGGCGTTTCTATTAATAATTATCCCATGACGTCTCTCTTGACCGCTTTTAATGGGAACGTTGAACGATCTGCATTAAACAATAGAGGTTAACGGCTGTTATAGCACTTAAAAGTTGGCTACTTTAATAACACAAAAACCCCCTTTTGTTTAACGAGCATGGCTTTAGCATCTGTGTTTATATAGTTTATCGCGTTGAATCCAATTCGAAATCGATTAAATGTGACTCTGCCTTGCAGGTGGACGAGATGTACCGGGAGGCGCCCATCAAGAATGGCCTCTTCGACTATCTGGAGTTCACGCGCATCCTGAAGCACGGTGCCAAGGACAAGGATGAGCAGTAGATGATGCCCAGCCATCGTCCATCGTCCAGCAATTGGCCAGCCAGCAACAGCCTGTCTCTAATCCATCTTTGAGTTTCGTTTTTGATAATTTAATATGTATTTTTTTTACCTATTCTATCCACTGATTCCTGTACTTACCTGTGCATTTAAATTAAAAACAGAACCGTAGCAAACACAAGCGAATGTTATGTACGATATATTGTAAAGTCTGCGTGTGGAGGAGGAGAAGCGCCGCCTGATCGCCTGATAACACGATTTCCCCGAAACCCCTTTCATAAGTATTAACTCATTGAATATACATATATATATATTACCTATATACAAATACACACTTGTACAAGAATGTGGCAATAAACGTTTGTTTTTCTTACGCATGGCTCCGAATATGAAGGACCCAGCCTCCAGCTGATCAAACAGACGCAAGTCAGGGGCAAACTAACAGCATGTTTGTGTTCTGTGATCTCAAGATTTGCCATGGGTTGTGGGGCGGAAATAGAGAGAGAGATAGAGTGGCAAATTTGGGAATGGTTTGGGTTCTATTTTAAAATACGTTTTGGAACTATTTGTACACCCAAAAAAATTGTTATAGAAACTATACTTTAGTTACAAGAATTTTATACTCTCTATTGTATTGAGTATTACAAATTTCTTAATAAGATGCTTACTAATTTGATACTACGAGAGTATAAAAGCTATACCAATTTCCACCGAACCTTGAGAAAAATAACTAACGCGACAAACAGAAAAGAACTAAATTCCTATCGAATTTTTGATGTAGGTTTGTTTACAAATAATACTAGAAAATACAATAGAGTATAAAAACTACACTATTGAGTACACCCAAAAAAAAATCATCATAGAACCTATACGATTGTTACATGAATTCTATACTCTTGAGTATTAAAAATTTCTTAATAAGATGCTTATTAATTTGATACTACGAAAGTATAAAATTTATACTCAGCTGCACCAATATTTCATAATAATCACTAACGCGACAAACAGAAAAGCACTAAATTCCACCTAACGCGATATGTTATCGAATTTTCGATGTAGGTTCGTATAAAATTAATACTCAAAAATACCCAATTGAAACTATAGAGTATAAAAACTAAACTTTGGAGTATACATTTGATATTTTTAAGTATAAAATTTATACTAAACCCGTTATACTGCTTGAGCATACTTTTAAGACAACGCGTAGAAAGGTTAAACTCTTGTTTTTTTTTTTTTTTGTGTATACATTTGATATTATGAAGTATCATTTCTATATTAAACTCCTTATATTGCTTGAGTTTATTTTGAAGACAACGCGTAGAAAGGTTAAACTGTTGTTTATTTTTGATGTTACAATTATTTTGTAACAATCTCAAGGCCCCCTTTCTCCCCACTCAAAATCGAACCGGATGCCAGCTCATATCTTATCTAATGGTCACAATTTGCAGCTTAAATCGTCATGGATTCCAAGATATTTGAGTCATGCTTCCAGGAATACCTTGCTTACTTAAGTAAAACATATAATTAAATTAATTTCTTGTGTTTTTTTGAGGAATTTATTAGCAAAAATCAATAGTATTATGTAAATTGTATGGCGTAGACAAAAAGGAGTATCCGCTGGGCATACTCTCCCTGTTAAAGCTTCGACAAACTCTGCATGTTACACACTTTTTGGACAATCAATAAGTAAAAATACACAAAAAACGACGGACACGAGAGTTACCACAATCAAAACACACAAACAGGAGACGGGAGGCTAGGCTAAACTCTAAGCGTATTTTATGTACAAACAAGGCTCTATAGTCTAAGAAAAACTAATGGTTAATGGCCTCTGCAGCAGCAGCCAGCTATCGGAGATTACTCCACCTTCTTGGGCGGCGGAGCCGTGTCGAAGCGGCCCTTGCCCTTGCCCGACCGCGCCCTGTACGCGTCCCGCACCTGGTTGATCACGTTGGCAAAGAGTATGGTGCCAAAGAAGACCAGCACGGTGCCCAGCCAGTGGTTGAGGGTGAAGGGATTGCGGAAATAGATGATGGAGAACAGCAGCGAGACGAACTTGCGCAGCGTGACCACCAGGGTGACGGTCAGCGAGGCGCACTCCGTGGTCAGGACATAGACGGCGCTGATGCACACGTACTGGGTGACCACGTTGCACAGCAGATAGAACAGCATCAGGGGGAACTTCCACTCGATGCCAATGGCGCCTAAAAGGGGAACGGCCACCGTTTCGGAGGACAGAGCGATGCCAAAGTGCTGGACAATGTTGCTGGCCATCACCAGGAATCCGGGCAGCGGCAGCATGTGCGTGAAGAACAGAGCCTCGCTGGGATGCTTGCCGTAGCGCTTGTAAATCACCTCCTGGTATATCCCCATATAGGCGGTCACCAGCAGGGCAATGGTCAGCAGGCCAATGCCCACGGCCCACCAGAAGAAGTCCGAGTAGGCCGTCTCCACGCGCAGGGTGTGGTGCGTGTTGTCCTTGACGTCGCCGCTGGACACGAGAGTGCACAGGACGATGCCCGCCGTGATCATGGCCACGGAGCTGTACTGGCGCAGGTTGTAGCGCTTCTTCAGCAGTATGATGCCCATGATCATGTTGGCCATCAACGAGCCGCTGCGGAAGATCATGTGCAGCGGCATCGGAATGTTGAAGTTGAAGGCGTAGTTATTGCAGACATTCGCTCCAAAGAACAGGGCCACCAGGATCACATAGTCCTTCAGGGCGATCTTTGGCTTCACCGTGAAGAACTTGGACGTAAAGACGAGACCTTCGAGGGCGATGAACAGGAACTGGGCGAAGGTGATCAGGTTGCCTGCCCCCGGATCGATCTGGATGATGAGCTCCAAGAAGACGACGTTGCTGCAGCAGCCGATGAACACGAAGAGCATGCCCAGCAGGGCTTTTAGGTTGACAGCCATGACTGAAAAGGGGAACAAGGTAAAGAGAGGATATTTTTGGTTATGAGGGATCTTTAAGGGGGTATTTGAGCTATTTTTAACTCGATTCCTAGTATTAATTTTACATATTTCAAGGTTTTAGCTAGTTTCTACATCTATAAACAATAGGTTGTAATAATGGGTAATGCTAAACGGGTTTATAGCACTACAAAACGCTGACAAAATATTAATTTATTTGCTTTTAAACGGTCCCATAACTTTGTTTTTATTATTTACCTGATCGTGATAAATGCAATAAATTGTTTTAGGGTTTAAGTACCAATACTGACAAAGCCTTCAAAGGTATTCCTATTAAAACTTGAACTGATCTCGCATCTAACATCTATCTTTATCTTTCTGTAGTAACCATAAATATGTAAGTTTTAGTTGGAAAATTCAATTGGTTTTGTTTCTGGAAAATAATAAGTTTCGTTTGCTGTCATCATGGCAAACAATTTTGCTATTGTCTTGAACTTTGCACCCCATTATTATGTAAATCGATTGGAGGGGGGTTCTGTCTTACGAAATAGTTATAGTGTTTAAAAATACAACTTTTAATTATATTCTTCAACAGCGACTCCTATTTCTCATTCTCCGAGTTACTTTCAACAGATATAAACTTTATTTACTTGGTAATTTAAGTCATTAACCGATAAGAACACACTTTTAAAATTAATCTTATTAAAAGCGTAGAATGTGGTGAAATTCAGTTGACTAAAAGAAACGCAAAATAAGCGAATAAAATTAATTAATAGGGTCCAAGTTGGGAGCTAAGCTAAAGATGATACCAATAGAACTTGGAATAATTTAAATAACCGGAAATTGGTTTATTATTAATCTGTTTACGTTTGAGTAGAGAAGAGAAAAATGGTAAACAAGGTAAATGAATACAGTTTCAATCAACTGTGACACCTTTTCTGTGTTACTATAGTTTTTCGTTGGCTGATATTATTGATTTCCGATCGTTTACAGATTTGTATACGCTTGGTAAGCAAATAAATAGGAAATATAAGACGGCATTTCGTAATAAAACTTATTTTTTAGTAAGAAAAAGTGCTTATAGGCCCCTAATAACATTTTCAAAAGTTGGAAATGTTCTATTGAATTTTTTTTTTGGTAAAAGAATAAACCAAAATATTAAGAGGTAAAGAAAAGGCTAAAAGTTTTCCATGAAAATGTTTAGCTTAGCTTTTGTTTCGGTTAAAAATATAATAAGAAAAAAATATAAAAGTTTTGATACTTTAAAATATATAACAAGGTGTTTTATGCAAAAGTTTATTGTAACTTCTGTTTAAGATAAACATAAATAGTACCAATAAGCTCCAACAAACTTTTAAACATAGAGAGGTTTCCATTGAAAATATTGAGTTTATTTTGCTCTGTAAATCACTATATATGTATCTATCACTCTTGTATCTATTTTAAGAAGCCGAAGAATGACTATTAATTAGTGTTTGCTGATCGCTAATATCTCCAATGTCAAGCCCCACACATACGCGCGCACAAACTTATGTACAACCGATATCGGGGGAGTCGGAGATAGCTGCTCAAGCTTATCTCCCTGGAAGGACGCGGAGTACGGAAAAGATGGGGCGGACGGAGCTGCTCGCTCAGCGTTAGTCGGCAAATCGGGAAGGGGAACGCGATCGCTACGAATGTCACGTTGTGGCGATAAGGTTTACGCGGATTATTTGGCGCGCACTAACGATGGTTGGTTAGTTGGTTAGTCTTTGGCACTTACCTTCGCAATGGGTGAAGGTTCCGCGGGAAATGCCAGTTAATCCGGTTCCAAGACGGCTGCGACTCCGCGCTGTGTGTGTTCTTTCTGTATGGATTTCAAGATCGATTATATCAGTTGCTGGCTCTATGTAAATGCATTTTATATGTATGTTTAATAACACACGCGAGCACACACTGGCGCACACACACCCGCACACACACCAACCTGGGAATCAATTAGCTCGCTCGCTCTCGTCGTTCGCTCTTCCTCTCCGCATTCGCCACATTGGGTTGTGCTGCGACCTTCTCTCTTTCTTCTATTGTTCTTGTTGCCTTTGGCCGCCGCTGCTACTGCTACTGCTACTTCTGCTGCTGCTGCTGCTGCTGCTGCTGTTTACCGCTCGTTGGGCGCATTGGAACTGCGGTGACTTTTTGGCGAGCGGGCGCCTGGTAGCCCCGTAATTACTGTTAACAGCTTGATTACAATCTCGGGTCTGTTGCTTTGTTGTTGCTGCCGTTATTAATTTGTTGTTGTTTTTTGAGCTGAACAGCTGAAATTAGATTGGCCGCAGTGTGACCAGCAGCAGCGACCAGGCAAAATCATCAATATAGCTTAAAGCTCATATCGATAACCGATAACGGCGGTTTGCTGGGCAAATAGGGATCGGTTTTCTTTGGGGTTTTCTTTGAAAATCTATTTTAAGTTCAGTTTTTTACATAATGAACTTTAAATAATGTTTGCAAATTACCTAAAGTTTGGTTTCTTACATATAACATTATCAAAGTTTACTTAAAGCTTATGGTTTAAGCTTAATTAAATGAAGACCAAGTCGATTAATGTTTATCGAATTCAAATATTTAAAACTAATTTATTTATACATATACTTAACATATTTTTAACTCAAATTAAACATTTCTGGAGCATTTTATACTGTTTTTGAATATTAACTACGCCTTTTATTTTTGCTACAAGAACATTTATACTTTAAATTATATTTTACATTTTTAAAAATAAATCTCAATCAAGTAGGCGATGCGTTAAGTGGCATACGTTTGGATTGACGTTTTTCCTTCCATAGAAAAGGTTGTGAAAACTAGTACAGCTGAACATTTCTTTCCCAGAAAAAAAAAGTATTCCGAATTTTGGTAAGATTGTGAGACCTAGTTTACGTGAGTGAAGTATAAAGAATTATTTATCTAGCTAGACGCCATGATGCAAGCCAATGCAGAAAGCTCTGAATCGAAAATGAATGTTGTACCAGATACCGATGAAGAGATTGATTTGATAGCATCAAAACTCTCGAAATTGAATTTAAATGATACGGACTCCGACTTTGCAGCTGCAAGTATTCCTATGGATCTCCTTGATGAAATCAAGACGACGATTCCCTTAGTTGATGTCAGCAACCCTGAAGAAATGCAGGCAGCTGAAAGTATTCCTCCAAAGTTCCCAGACGAAATCAAGCCGACAGTTCCCATAGATCGGGTCGCCGACCTACTAGAAATCCAGAACAAAATGGAATTGGCAAGCTGCGATGAGGAGGCGTGCACGTTACTGGACCAGGATTTGGAGTTTTTGAAGGAGTATTACAACAATTGGGACAAGTTTTTCAACCGAATCGAAGCTGTAGCCCTGCCCGAGGTTGCCAGGTGGGAAGGGATTAAGGAGCAAGTCCTTGAAAAGCTTAAGAATAACGACTTCTCTAACAAGCCAACGGCCATGATTCAGCTTGTAGTCTGCCCAGAAGAGGACCCACAGCGCTTCACCTTGCCCAAGGGCATGGTATATATCAAGAATAGAATCTATTTTCTGAAGAAGACTTTGAAGAACTTGGAAATTGATCGCTCTTATGTAAAAGTCCAACGGGAGAAGATCGTCCTTATAGAAGATTGGTTGGAGATAAAGAAGGCATTTTTGGAATACGAAGAATGAATTCCACAGGAGAAGTTAAAAATATCCAAGGCTTTTATAAGGTTTTCTTTGCTTTTATGGACTGGCTCTTAAGCCCATTTGCTCTATAAACATTTATAAAAATTTATGGCGATCTTAAGCTGTAGATAAAAAATATATGTACTTTGATAAAAAGAAATGTACTTTGTCTGGCTTTAAAATAAAATTAAAACAGCCATGAACAATATCTTTTTCGAATCTACATTTGTAGTTGAACCTTTTTAATTCGTTTCAATAAAAAGGATTAACACAAAATTACCAAAGCCAATAAAATAAGAGTTGATTTTGAAGACAACATAAAAATGCTGAAATAATGCTCTCAGCAGATAAATATATCTAATATTAATACAGACAGAAAGGACATAAAGAGAGAAGCAATAGTAGAAAGTAGGAATTAATAAATATAAAATAACTTAAATTCCTTCACTGGTTGGAGATAAAGAAGGCATTTTTGGAATACGAAGAATGAATTCCACAGGAGATACTGAGGATTATGATGAGGAATTTACTTGGGCAGATGACATAAACTCTGAAACAACTCACAAAATATCAACGATGATTATACGTACACTTGAGATTAGAGAATTGAGACACTAAAGGTTCAAGGTGTTGCCTCCTACCACTCCCTCCACTGTTTATAAACATTTATCGGATACCATTTCTTTGTTTAAAAATACACCCACACTTATATACAATAAATATACATTCTGTTTCATTGTAAATCGTTTATTTCCCTTCCCGGAGCCCATCTTACTTTTAAGTTACCCATAAACCGTCGTATGGTTTATGATCGGGCAGAGATAAGGCGGATCAGCGGGGCTCTAATCTGTCAAAACGCATTATTGTGGCCCCGAATTTATAGCAGACATTATACTTTATCTGTCTTTATGCGTGAATATTACGGAGTTTGTTCTTGGCCGTGGACCTGACGCCGAGTCTTCGAGGCGGGCCAAGGTGCCGATGGGTTGGCAGTTAGATTTTTGGCACGGCTTCGCAATGAAGGCCGCTCCAGCACGTCTCCTGATCCTGATCGCCTTCTTATCCGGCTCTCATCAGGTGAAATACTCATCCTTTGAATTTAATAGAGTAAATAACTAAAGCTTCTCCTTCATCTCACAGCTCTCCCAGCCCAGCGATCCCACCTACAGGGCAGGAGTCGTAGAGCACCCCGAGGCGGAGGCCGACAATGCCCGTAAGCGCACCTCCTTGGCCTGGCAGTCCTTCCAGAATATCATACGCAACGTCGAGGACCTGGACATCCTGGTGTTCCCCGAGCACATCATCAATAGCCGCGCCACGGCCACCTTTGTGCCCCACGAGTCGCAGAATGTGACGCCCTGCTTCCAGGCCGACTACGAGATCTTCCTCATCGAGGCATCCTGCGCCGCCCGATCGCGCGGCATGTACCTGGTGATCAACCTGGTGGAGAAGGAGCTCTGCGCGAATGGAGCAGGCTCGAAGACCTACGGCCCGTGTCCGGAGACGGGAGTGCATTATTTCAACACCAATGTGGTCTTTGATCGCACGGGCAGGGTGATCTCGCGTTACCGGAAAACGCACTTGTGGCGCCACGAATACTACGAGACGTCGGTGCTCCTGACGCCGGACGTGGCCACCTTCGCGACGGACTTCGGGGTGACCTTCGGCCACTTCATCTGCTTCGACATGCTGTTCTACGAGCCGGCCATCACCCTGATCCAGGAACGCAACATCACGGACATCATATATCCCACCTACTGGTTCTCGGAGCTGCCCTTCCTGGGCTCCATCCAGCTGCAGGAGGGCTGGGCCTTTGGCAACGATGTCAATCTCCTGGCGGCGGACGGCAGCCAGCCTTCGGGACGCACCACAGGCTCGGGAATATACGCCGGCCGTGCGGGACGCCTCAAGGCGCAGATCTTCGAGGAGCCCACCGTGGCGGTGCTGGTGGCCGATGTTCCCAAGAGGAATACTCCCAGGACCCTGCCGCCCGTTCCCCTGTTCACGCCGACGCTGAGGACACAGCGCCACACGGGCGTGGCCACCCACAGGGACTACAATGTGGACATCTTCAAGACCGAACTCCTAGCGGCGGACTTTCTCACGGTCAACCAGAGGCTGTGCCACGGCTCCTTCTGCTGCAGCTTCGCCATTGAGAGGGCGGTAACGCCGCTGGGCGGTTATGTGCGCACCGCCAGCGATGTGGTCTATCGCTACAGGATTGGCGCCTACTATGGCAACGAGACCACGGTCATCCGGGTGGATCGCACCGAGCAGGCCACCTGTGCCCTGTTTGCCTGCACCGACGATCAGCTCCACAACTGTGGCTACATCTTCCCGCAGGAGTTGCAGGTGCTCAACGAGCACCACTTTACCAAGCTCGAAATTGGCGGCCTCTTTCCGGCCGCTCCTCGTGGCCGTCGCCTGATCATGCCCAGCACCCTGACCGGACCCTTCCTGCCCGTCTCCGCCTCGGAGTTCACGTGGAGTGAAAGTATCAGTGCGGCGAACTTTACGGACAGGGCGGTCCAGGTGGACATAAAGCTGACGCAGCCACAGAACGACCTGCTGACCTTTGCCATCTGGGCGAACTACTTCACCGACTTGCCCAGCTCCCACAACCTGGATCACATGCAGCCCCAGCAGCCGGCAAAGCCCTCCACCTCCGATGGAGGTCAAAGGGTGGCCGGCAGTCTGCTCTTGGTCTTGCTCTTGGGATGTCTCAGCTATGTCCTGAAGCCCTAGGATAGTATCCCTCTTTTTGTGTTTTTTTTGTCAAAAAATGTAGAACTTCGACTTTTACTTACTTAATATATTAAGGGTTTTTTTTTTCAGTAATTAAATATAAATCATCAATCAACCTTTGGGCTCTTGATTCCTTTAATATATCAAGTTTAAAGGTTTCTTTGTTTAATTTTATTAATTAATATCTACTTAACACTTTAAAAAGTTAAAAATATCAAAGGCTTTTATTAGGTTATTTTTGCTTTTATGGACTGGCTTTTAAGTCTATTTGCTCTGTAAACATTTATAAAAATTTATGGCAATCTTAAGCTGTAGATAAAAAATATATGTACTTTGATAAAAAGAAATGTACTTTGTCTGGCTTTAAAATAAAATTAGAACAGCCAAGTATAATATCTTTTCCGGATCTATATTTGTAGTTTAACATTTATAATTCGTTTCAATAAAAGGGATTAACACAAAACTAACAAAGCCCAAAAAATAAGAGTTGATTTTGAAGACAACATAAAAATTCAGAAATAATGCTCTCAGCAGATAAATATTTCTAGAATTAATACAGACAGAGACCGTAGTAGAAAGTAGGAATTAATAAATATCAAATAAATAAAATTCCTTCAGTAAACTTTCTTCCAAAGCTTAAAATTCCACTGCTCTGTAATTTCAAATTAAAAATCCTTCATCTTCTCATTCCAAGAACTGGCTAAAGTCTAAATATAATTCCCAGCATTGGGGAATTCCCAGAAATGCATGGCCAGGGCCAAAGTCAAGGGCAGCGCGAAAAGTGCAACAGAATGATTCCTTGGAATCTGCTCTAGCCTTTGACTTTTAGCCATTTCGCCGGAATAGGCAGGAGACTCAAAAATAGCCCTTACTTTCGGGATTGAGGGAAGTCTCCAGGAGGCTTCGTGGCGTCGGCAAGGATTTGAATGAAACGGCGGTTACAAGGTCCTGCCCGCCATGGCCATGCCCCTGCCATTTCCACCCAACGACGAGGACGACGACGACCTTGTGGAGACTTGCTTCCAGCGCACGCGCTCCTGCCTTCCCCAACTCGCATCTCTGCCAGCGTTGTTTGCATTTCCAACAGGTAGCGACGCCGGCGTCGCTGTCCATGCAACAGTGGCCGCCGTATCATAATGAGCCAAGGACGACGAGGGGATCAAGGGGGGTAGTGAGTGGGTGGCAAGTACGCGGCCAGTGGGCGGTGACACACACGCATCAATGGCAATGACAGCGTGGCATCTTCAATAGCGAGGACGACTCCTCCGCGGGAGCCAGCGCTGGACAGGATTCACGCTGTGACTTTCCGTGCGATTTAACATGATTTGCTTGCTGATGCTGCCATCCCCTTGGCATAAGCAGCCTTTCTAAGCCAAAATAAAATAAAATAAATACAAAAAAAGGAGAAAACTTCGAGGTCTGTAAAGGTGTCCATGTTTGTCCTTTTACAAGGGGAAAGTTTTGTCGTTGGCAGAAGGGAAAGTTGCGAAATACAATTGCCTAGAACAAGTCCGGATAATTGCAAATAGATTGATCAATTAGGCTAGACTTTAAAGTTTTATGGTGGAGAGAAAGCGAAGCATTTACTGCATTTTTTTACTGAAAGAAAATCAATTTAAAATTCAATCTTTCGCAGTTTAAGTTAGTAAAAATAAGTCAAAAGGTTAAGGAAACCTATGCAATTGGCGCATGAACTTCCTTACTTTATTGACAAAATTTTAAAATGTCCAACCTCTATTTTGTATTTTCTTTTTAGACCATAAATATTGGCTCTTATCTGTGGAATAAAATTAATAAGAAACTTATGCGAGCATATGAAAAAAATTTAAAGTAAAGTATTATATTTAAATATTTCTTCATTCCCTTTCAAAGCAAGAATCTTGAACTTTAGGATTCTCTTTTATTAACTCTTTACTTTTTGCTGAAATATATATTATTTAAATATATTCTCTGACAAATTTCCTAAGCACATTTAAGCTACAAGTAAATAATAAAGAAAATATATTGTCTACAAATTATTATTATATGTAATATAAAATAATAGAAGATATAATTTTTCTCTGGGAGATTTTTCCTATATAACCTTCCAATTTTATTAACTTTTAATCTACATTTTATTTATTTCTCTCCTAAAGTTACCTTAGTAAATATTAGCCCAAAATATTTTTAATAGAAATATTTCAGATACTCCATTTTTTAAAGGCGCTTTTTCTGCGCTTTCATTCATTTATAAAAAAAAATAAGAGGTGGAGAAAGATACAAATTCTCGCCTCCCTTTTTCATTACTCCCCTCGCTCTCTCACCTTTCGCTTCGATTTCCAGGCCTTGGTAAACATTTTTTTGTTTTTTTTTTTTTGGTTCCACAAAAATCAAAAACTTTGAGCTCTCTCCAGTTTCAGAGGTGGTAGGTAGCTGGGGGTGGTTGGGCGGTGGTGGTGCTGCTGCTGTGGCACCTGCCACTTGAAAATTCCACACGGCTTCTGTTACATTTTGATTTATTTGCTGAAATTTATTGTTAAAGTGAATGGAGGCGCAAACTTGCCGAGCATCCGAAGGGGTGCGCCTGCTGGATGGTAAAAGGGGGCGTTTGTGGGTGGTTCTGCGAGGAGCATAACAGGTGGCAAAGTGTAGGTGAAGGCCGCCGTCGCGCCACAGTTGCTCCATAAAATATATCTGCCCTGGCCCTGGCATTCGACTTCCTGCGGCTCGAACTCCGGCTTGTCGCCGCCATCAATCGAGAATCCGAGAGACCCGGACGGATTCTCAATCAGAATCAGTTCCAGCCACGTACACGGACACGTACTCCCCTGCTCCTTTCTTGTACTCCTTTCTCGTCCTCTTTTCTCGTATTAGGAACTAACCACATTCGGAACTCGGAACCATTGTGTGAGTCCGTCTCCGTCTCCATTCTCAGGCACACACTTTGAACAATAATCGAGACTGGAAAAAAATTCATTTATATCGATTTCACTGCAATAAAGCCACGAAATATACTCAAAACTTTGTTGCCTATCG
Source organism: Drosophila tani (assembly GCA_008042535.1). Lineage (NCBI taxonomy): Eukaryota > Metazoa > Arthropoda > Insecta > Diptera > Drosophilidae > Drosophila > Drosophila tani. Next base: position 27,175 of record VNJO01007177.1, read on the forward strand.
ATTTTAAATCGATAAAACCACGAAAACTTTTAAAAACGTGTTGTCTTTCAATGTCAAATCGATAAAACCACAATATTTTCCAAAAACATTGATAACTATCGGTTTTAAATCGATAAAATCATTTAAGCATTCATCTCTATTCCGCAAATAAATTTTTAAATTTGGAAAACTGGTCAAATAAGAGACTTTCTCTATTAAAATATTATAGATAAATGCAGTCCTCTTATTATTTAATATTAAAAATATATCTTACACATAATAAACAATATATTGTAATATTTTTTAAATATATTTATTAATAATTTCATTTGAATATTTTTTGTTGTCGTGCAAAGTCTCCTAACCTTCCCTTTTGTTGCAGTCACTTCCCCGGGGTCTGAGGCAGAACTGATTGAATTGAATATCAGTTTTCAGCTACGCCCCGCACCCCAACCCGAGTGCCACGCCCCCTGCCATCCTTCTTACGCCAACGCCCCCAAAAAATAAGAAAAAAAAGGAAGCAAGCCCCCCAAGGTTCCTTCATCGTTCTGGTTTGCCATTTGAATTTGAATGGAAATGATTTCACTTGATTTTCATATTTTTATTATGTTCCCCTTCGGGCTCACACTCACCTGTGTGTGCTGTGTGTGTGGTGTGTGTGTGTGTGTGTGTGAGCCGTCTGCCTCTCTTTCTGCCATTCTCACCCTGCAGCTATTTCGTCTCTTTCTCTTTCGGGGCCCCGGCGCCTTTTTGACTTTATTAAAATGTATTGTAAACACGGCCAAGGGAGGACGACGAGGAGCAGGAGGAGCAGGAGGACTCTCCTACTCTCCCACTCCCTTAGCTTTACGTATATTTGCCTGGCTGGCCGCAATTCTCGGTCGCCTGCAGAATGCAATTCCCTAATTGTTTGCAGATTTCACCAAACATTTGCGGCATTTAAGTATTTACGAGGGATATCCTTTGCTGTCTTGGCAACTGCGACGGGGGGGAACGACGTGGGAAAAATAAATGCCCGAGGGCGTTGAAATATACTTTATTATCAAGTTTTGTGATTTATTTATTAAAAAAGATGTATTTGTAGGTAAACATGAATGTTATTTATTGAATTTGTTTTAATTTAAAACGGGTTTCGTTCATTCTCATCAAGAAGTCTAAGCTGGACCTTTGAATTAGCTTCGGTAACTAGCCATATTTCTAATTTATTTGATATTCTGAGATAAGCTAGCTCTAGTTGCCTACTTAAAACGTGAATTTATGGCACTAATCAAGAGCTGAATTAAATTAATCACAAGCCCTAACCAAGGGCTGAGAGCCAAGACTTTTCAGGGTCAGTTCTCGCCATTAACATTAACATTTGGCACTTAAAACATAATTTCTACTCTAGCATTAGCATATACATAAACAGCTTAAATTATTTAAGCGATTATTGTGCGGCGTAATTGTTAGCATTACCCATTAAGCCAGCAAGGTCCCGCATTATTCGCTGAACTCCTTTTGTTCCCGTCGACAGCGGCCCCTTCCATTGATTTTGGAGCCACAGCATTTTTGGCCACTTGTCCACGCAGCCACCCTGCCCAGGTATATATATATACTATATATATATATATTTATATAAGTATGTGTGTTTATATGCAGATGTATAATTCAGCAGGAGTTGGGTCGGCTTGGGCCCGAAACAAAAATATAAATAAGAAAGAATATGATTACGTATACGCAACGTGGAACTTCTTTAACTTCAAGTGCGTGTGAGTGTGCTGCTGGGTGTGCGTGTGTGCTGGGTGTGCTGTGTGTGTGTGTGTGTGTGCCTGGTCATTACGCACGTAGCATTTGTATGAATGGAGCGACCGCCCACCTCCACCTCCACCTCCCACTTCTTTCTCCTTGCCGCATCGCTGAGCACATAAAAATAAATCAAGTTTTTCTTCATTTCCTTTGCCGCTCGTCGACTTTTCCTTTCTTTTTCTTGTTTCGACTTTTATTTTTTTATATTTATTTTTTTCCTTGCCTTTGTGGATGTGCGTGTGTGTGTGCTGTGCCTACAATATGCCTTCCTTTTTTAAGATTTTAACTTTATGCGGCATACTTAGGCGGGGGGCTCGCACAGGTGGAAAAGCTGACCGCGTGCGTCCTTAACGCGCTTTTTATGCTAAACTAAATGAAGTCAAGCGAGGAGGAGGAACAGCGGGCAGGTAACAGGCAGGTAAGAGTCACAAGGTAACAGGTACCGGTGTCAGCAACAGAAACGACATAAACGACGACAATCAGCAGCATGCAACACATGGCAATAAAAGCCATGGACGAACTAATGTCTGAACAAGATAATAATAAAATGGCGCAGACAACACAACGTGCAGACACAGGGATGCCAGAGCAACAGGCGAAAAGCTGGGAGAGCGGCAGCTATTAAAAAATCCACTGGAACAAGAGAAATATGAAATACCTGGAAAAAAAGAAACCAATCATTTAAAATGCGGCCAAAAAATATGCCACAAAAAAATGCTCAACATTTTAGGTTGCAAAACATAGCATTGCATACTTTTGGCGGCCTTTAATTAGATTTCCAGCATATTCATGAAATGTAATTCCTCTTCGGGAATTCAGGTTACCAAACGAAGTATTTTGGTAATTTTAAACCCTTTTTCCTCCTTTTTTCCCCAGTGCCGATGCAATATTAATAGCAACCAAAAAACAAAGATACCACAGAGTTCGAAGAGTGCAACAGCCGCAGCAATGCCAATGAAATTATTTATATAACCGCAGCACAGTGGTCCAGCCCGTAGGCCAAAAATAAAAAAACCAAAGTCCAAATTTTGACTTTAAATGTACCAATTCTTATTTATAATTGGTCTAGCTATTTGAATTTATTCATCTTTTTGTTTTGCTCTGTCTGTCCGCTTCAAGAATAGCATCGAAAGAGATAGCATGATATTCATTGTGTATTGCAGCGTAAGCAACGTGCAAGGGAAGCTCTCCGCATAAAATTTGTTAAACATAATTAAAACAAGTATTTGTGCCATGGAAGTGATTAATATTTTAAAGAAAGGTATTAACTTTCTTTTTACAATAAAAAGTATATGTAGTATTTGTTGTGTTTTGTGTAAATCATTGTTGTATTTAGTACATAATTGTGAACGTTCTTAGTTTGTCTTTTCTGTGTTTGGTTAGAGTTTTAGTTGTGATGGCACTCTTTGGCATTCACAAATCTTTTTGTATAATATTCTTAAGCATTTTAAGAATATTAGAAAGTTTAGTTCAAGTGCCGTAAGGTGCCGTGCGGCTTGCAAAATACAAAAAGGTAACCTAACCTCAATTTGAAAAAAAGCACTACACATATATGTAAATATTTAGGGGTAATCAAATAAATTAAAAAATTGATTTATTTTATGTTTGTTTTTGTTAATTACATTTATAATTTCTGTCATTATTATTTTAAGGCGAAATAGTTTCCCGGCGAAAACTCTTTTTACGCTGATTGTTCCTATGGCAGCTATAACCTATAGTATCCAGATTTTTTCTGAAGTTTCCCAGGTTATATACGAAAATGTCCAAAGTATTGTTGCATCAAAATAAAAAACAATAGTTTTTCATATAAAAACTGAATATCAGACCGATTGTTCATATGGCAGCTATATGATATAGTTGCCCGATCTGGCTGATTTTTACATATTATTTTAGGATAAATATAAAAAAATTTTGTGCAAAGTTTCAATACCCTACCTCAACTAGAAGTATTTTTGGCCGCTCTCCCCATACAAGCCGGACCACTGTGCGCAGTAGCAACACACAGGCAACAACATTCCAATTAATTTATATTGAAACCACAATAGGAAACGGCGACCCATTATGCATTTAATAACCAATCAGGCAACAGGCAGCTGGACTTCTAAGTAATATTCTAAGGCCAGAGTTTGTGAATAATATTTGTGAATAAAATATAATTATGAGTTTAGGAAAATAAATATCCCTCAAAAATGAAATCAGTTTGGGTTTTTACCCTCATTACTGTCACCAGTTATATGATATTTCCACGGGAGTAATTACTGACAAAAGAGCGCTAACAAGCAGCGGTAGGACATATTTATGTAAATCTAAAAATTCGGTAATATCAGGATATGGATATTAACAAAATAATAACAAGACAGAGCACTAACTAAATTCTTTTTTAATCAAATTTAAATCAGTTTGGTTTTTTCCCTCATTTCTGTCATCAGTTATATGATATTTCCACGGGAATAATTACTGATAAAAGAGCGCTAACGAGCAAAGGTAAAAATATTTATATAATTTAAAAATTCGGTAATATCAGGATATGGAATAAAGCCTACTTTGTTTAGTTTTAAATTTAACAACATAAAAACAAGACAGAGCCCTAACTAAACTCTTTTTTAATAAGAATATCAGCATTAAAAATAATATACAGAACATAAATAAAAAAAAAAACCCATAAAAGATGCAAGGCAGCGAAATATTATTAAGCTTAATCATACATTTCTGTGGCGTCCATCAGCTGTGTGGAAATTCAATTGAAAATCATTTTTATTGCCAAGGCAACCGATTTCTAACACCCCCCGTACCCCCGTCATCCCCCTAGCTTTTTACCTTCAGTGTCAGCGATAATTTTCAGCATTTTCAACACGTCAACGCTACGTGTTGATGATGCTAACAATTTTCCATTTCCATTTCCAGCGCAACAACAAGAAAAACCCTCCGGTGGCCAGGTGGAAAATTCAGCAGAGAGTGGAGTTGAAATGCAGGGGAATTCAACGCAAATAATAATGCCGTTCCCACTCCCATTGCCATGGCCATTGCCATTGCCATTGCCAGAATTTACACACGATTGCACTGCGGAGCGTTTATATTTCATTTCCTGTTGCATTTTATTGCCGCCCCGTGCAACCGACTCCATTACTGGTAAGCGGTGAAGTGACTGATGCCCTAATCGGGTTATACACTCCGGATTAGGGGCGGTCGGTGGGGTTTTTTGGGGTCATGTCACTTGATCTGTTGTCAGTCGGTTATATTTATTGGCTTTTTGAGGTTCCGACTAGGATAATAGGGATCGAAATTGGTATTTGGTAATTCCCAGCGGAGGATTTTATTTATAGATATACAAATATTTCCTGATCTGCCCAATTACATTTACATATAGATATCGGATATAGAACAAGAAGTATAAAATTTAGTTTAAAGCACCCTCAACTCCGTAGATGGAGATAGCTCCTTCAACTCTTTACTCTCAATTTTTCAATATCCACAGGGGATAAACCCGAGCCATTATTCCATTTGAATACACAGGCTTGGCATGGCTCCCCGGGGGGCAGGGTAAAGGCATAGAAAATATCTGAATTAGTCGCCTCAAAGCTATGGAGTATTTTTGTGAGACCCCCGTGGAGCATCCGGCCGTCGATTGAGCCATCGATTTGAACTGTCTGTTATTACTTTATTGTTCTATATTTATGCACATTCAGTGGCTGGAGTGTCCTTCGAACTTGCACACCCACACACACACACACAACAATGCAGCCTCGTCCTTGCTCCTTGATGGCAATGGATGCCAGCCGCCCGCCCACATTATTTTCATATTAGTTTTGAAAAGCGCATTATGCGGCCAGCCCCCATATCGCCGTCGCAGTGGTTTTCGGCTTTCGACTTTCGGCATGTGTAATGGCTCGCATTATTATCCTCATTTCGGTGTCCTGTGGCCAGGCCTCAAACATGGAAATATGCAAATGTTACCCTGATGCGGGGGATGTCTCGCTGCTGCTGCTAATCCGAGCGGAGTCGCATATTTCAAGGACACTGGAAAGGCCAAGGATCAAGGCCAGATGTTGGAAATGCAGCTGCAGGTAGGTTAATGTTAATATTTCGTTAATAAAGGAGGCCTTAAATAATTCATTTTAATTACACATTTCTGGGTAATTTATTTATTTATTGATTTTACAAAATAATATAAAAGTAAAGGCCTTGTTTCTAGACCAAGTTGCTGAATGTTGTGTCATCACAGTCTCAGTTCCTTGTCCCAAATCCAAATCCCTATCCCGGATCCCAAAACCTCACCCTTCCTTAACCCAATAAGTAATGGACACGGTCCGGTCTGGTCCGTTCCTGGGGCCAATTTTTGTGCTTAGCTTTTGGGGCCAAATCAAGCGTAAACTGTCCGATAAACCGATAAACAAAACAATTAATTGCTTTGTGCCCGGCCAGAGTGTGGCGAGTCCTGCCAGCCAGCCAGTCCTGGCCTATGCCATGTCCCATGTAGCCTGTTCCCTGTCCCTTTGGTCCCTTTTTAATGACTATTTTACACACACGACTTGTCTTTCAGCATACAATTTATTATGATTGGGGTTCGGCTTGAGGTTGGACGTTGTCCTGGGTCACTGACTCCTCCTCGGGGATGCAAAGTCCTGCCGATGAAAATTGTTCGAAAAGTATGCCATAAATAAGGAGGAGAAGCAAGTGCATGGCATATTTGGGTTCCTCCGAGGAGTCCGCGAAATATATTTTATTTACCATAAAAATATATGTGCCTGTATACACGTATTTATTTATTGTTTCTTCTTTTTTCTTCTTCTCTTTTTTTCTGGTGGCAGCGGTTCGAAATATTTTTAATAAAAGCGACTGGCATGTCTTCCAGCGAAGCGAGGCAACGAATTCCCAGCGACACAATTTGGCCAAATCACGTGGGGCCAGGCAGGTACAAAAATATACTCGTATATATATTTATGTATAAAGAAATACTACAAAGAATTCCATCATCGTCCTTGGCAACTTTGCACATTGGCAACTTTCTGACGGGGACGGGGACGGGCCAACGTTGTCATGATGGATAACCAATTAAAACAGGTTTTGATTATAAAAGTTTAGTTGCAGTTAGCAAAAATATAATGTGATTTCTACAAGGCCAACACGGAGATAATTGACTTGGAAAATTAGTAAGAGGAACTTTAGAAGAGGAAAAAAAATATTTTTCAAAGAAAATATATATAAATAAAATGATAGATGATAAAAAGATAGATTAAAGAATATATTGATAGGTATAATAAGTTAGGGATACTTTTTACTTTAATTACTTTAATTATACCCTTGCAGAGGGTATTATAATTTTGACCAGATGTTTGCAACGCAGTGAAGGAGGCATCTCCGACCCCATAAAGTATATATATTCTTGATCAGCATCACCAGCCGAGTCGATCTAGCCATGTCCGTCTGTCTGTCCGTCTGTCTGTCTGTCTGTCTGTCTGTCCGTCTGTCGGTTTCTACGCGAACTAGTCTCTCAGTTTTTGAGCTATCGAGCTGAAGTTTTCAGCATAGTCCTATTTCTTTAGCACGCAGTATATATGTCGGAACGAACGGAATCGGACTACTATATCCTATAGCTGCCATAGAAATGATGGCGAAATTAATGTAAAAAAAATTTTAACTTCTCTGTTTTTCAACGTATTTCTATAAATTTTGAGATATAGCAGTTTTTTATGGTTCTAGAATTACGGTTTTAATTTCATTAAGATCGGACCACTATATCATATAGCTGCCATAGAAGCGATCGGTCGATTTATATGAAAATGTAAAATTCTACATGTAAAATGTAAAATTTACAAAATTTTACGTTTTTTCAACATTACTAAAATGGTTCGATTTTCAATGATCCAATTGCAGACTGCAAGGGTATACCAACTTCGGTTTACCGAAGTTAGCTTTCTTTCTCGTTTGTAATTCATTTAGCTCAAAAAGCTTTGGCTACCAGGTATCATCTTTAAGCTTTATATCAATAAAGTCTGTACAACAAATAAAGCAATTATAAAATACTGACTCAGCATGTAAGATAGTTTACAATTGATTTTATTAATATACATCATAAACTATAAATTATAAATTATACACAGAATTCCCTTGCCCCTGTGTCCTATTTGCTAGCATAAATAACGAGATTAACTCTCCGAACAGGATGTATTCACGTCTTCCAGCCAGAACTAAGCACAACTAAGCAGAGCTCATAAAAAATGCAGGAAAAATACAGTTGGGAACTTAGCAAGGAAGTGACACAATCGGCAAGGATACGGGCGCTGATACTTCCGCCAAAAAAAAGGGAAAAGAGAAGACGATAGGAAAAAATGCAACTAGTCTGTGTGTGTGTCGATTTTCCCCATTTTCCCCCCCGCTGTGCCCCGCATTTGCCTATAACAAGCCGCCAATTACGATAGAAATCTAGAGAATGTGCAAAATCGAGCAAAAAATTTGCGACTATAAGGCGAAAACAAATTTACATGCAAATCCATTTCCAGGCATGGCAAGGACACGCCAGGAGCCAAAATGGCGACACGCTCCTGCCCTGTGCTGGTGTGTGTGTATTCCAGCCAACAAATTATCTCAATTTAGCATAATATTTACTGAACTGCATTGAACCTCTAGCCCCAGACGACAGGCAGCTGGGAAAAGCTGCGAGAATGGGAGGAAAGCCAAGGAAAAGCTGGGCTAAGGAATTGCGAAGGCAATGGTTTGGCATTAAGGGGGATTCCCCCCGTAACTACTGCCGGCAATTAGAGCTGCACGAGGCTCGTGATTGAAAGTGTCAAGCTCTGGGTGGGTTTCAAAGAAATATATTCGAGTAAGAAAATAAAGATTAAAGATTAAACTTAAAGATTTTCAATTTCATAAAATGTATTATCTTTTTATTATTAGCTAGAGACTCTAAACTTAATTTAAACATCTACAAGGTATCAAAATTACCCTTTAAATCCTATAAATACTTAATTTGACTTTATATCCTCATAAAATACATTCAAAACTGTTCAATTTTTAAGGTGTTTTTCCTGCTTTCCCCTCAATAAATCATATTTCCATATATCCAGTACCCAATCGAGTGATTTTCGTGTTTGGATTTCCGTCACGATTGCAGCTCTACGTGGGAAATGTCGCGTCCCCGTCGAGGTGGTGGCGCCGTTTCATGAGCTAAGAAATTGAATTGAATTTCAAGTCGCACTCCGCGTCCTTGTCATCCCTGGGCTTGACTTATGGGTCTCGCATCCTGTGGGTGGTCTCTCGCTTCGGCTTCGGTTTCGGTTTCGGTGGCGGAGATGCACTCACCTTTTTCGTCGTGGCGGTGGCTCCTCCACCTGGCATTCATTTCATGCATGGCGCCCTGACATTGGCATGCTATATATACTATATAGTATATGCGGTGCCATTCCTCTCTATTCAATTCGATTCGATTCCCCTCCTCCTCCATTCGATATCAGTCAAACTAATGGCGCTTGATTCTGTCTATTGAAAAGTCACATTGCTGTCTTGCCTTGGGGTCGCGAAATGGAAGCCGGGGGAGTCTGGGAGGATGCTTGGCTTGGAGGATGAAAATTCAGACAGGGAAATCGCAAACTTTCCTTTTTTGGCTCGCTGCATTTCGCTGACATTGAAAAAGGCTCACTTGCATAGAATAAAGTCGCTACATGGAGGAAAATAAATTGGTTTCAATGAGATTATTAATTTTTTAAACTCCTGGGTATCTGGTTTTGGGAGTTTAATAAATCTCTCAGCCTACCTAATGAGTAAGAGCTTAAAGTTTAAGTATTCTATAATTTTTAGGGACTTTTACTTTGGATGTTATCTTTGGCTAAGAATTTTGTTTCCATTAATAATTTGTTTCAAATATTTTTGTAATTAAAAGAACACAGTTTCGGATGTTCCAAGAATAAATAATTTCTTCCTTTCTTTAGATTATTTCTCCAACTGCAAAAGTCCTACTCTACCGAATACAGATGTTCGAAGTCCTAGCAAAGCAGGATGTCATCTTCAACCTTCAGTTATTATTTCATGCTAATCAAAGTTGCAACTGCAACGCAGGAAATTGAGCAGCATTTTTGCGATCTGTCCGAAAAATTGACGCCCCAAAATGCAATTTGCTGGCCAATTCGGTTGATTTGGTCGATTCAGTTCAATTATCACAAATTGAATCTGGCCTTACACCAGATCCTAATCCGTACATAGACTCGATATAAATTGCGAAATAGATGTTAGATGTTAGAGGTGTGTGTCCTGCCAAAGGATTCACCTGCCATTTACCATTTACCATTTAAGTTGCGTTCGCTTTGCTCTCTTGCCCTTTGCGTTTCCTTGGCAGCTTTTTCAATTTACTAACGGAAATCCAGGCAGTAAAGCGCATTCAATCAACTGCTCCTAACTTTGTTGTGCTCGGAGGGAGGGCTTTGGGCCGGCATTAAATTTATATGTCAATAAATCTCGAGGAGCAAAAGGCAAACGGCAAACGGCGAGTCATTCGGTGAGTCTGGCACGGCGAAAACTTATTAGCCAGCGCGTTTAAGGCTATTAAACTGAGTCAAGTCAGGTGATTGGGATTGGGGAAGGAGCGGGAGCCGGAGCCGGAGCGTAGGTGCCACATACACGACCATAAATCAGAGGCCTGACATGACCAGGAACAGCGGGCTATGAACTCCACTCGGAGAAGGCAAAGGCAAGAGGAAAAGGAGGAGGAGCAGGAGCAGGAGCAGGCAGCGGCGAGTGACAGTTTCCCGATACAATGGATTAACATAACAACTCAATCAGGCGAGTCCCGGGCGGGAAATTTGTCCTGATTGAAAATCACTTAAAAAGGCAGCGAAAAATTAGGCAGTGACTAGCAATAATATCGCTGTAATTGGGGGAAAAATAACACATATTTAATAATACATATCCGGAATATATAATAGGATTTAAGTATGTTAATGTCCAAGTAAGGATTTCTTATTTCAGACTCTTATTTCTTTGTATAAAGTACCAGCTTAGTAAGGTTTTTTGTTAAACTTATCCTTAAGGCTTGCAATACTTTAACAGATAAAGCATACAATAACAATTCCAACCCTCAAGCCAGTCAGGGCTTAAACTTACTGATACTTATTTAAAGCGTAAAATCCAAAATGTATGCTCCCTTTCTCAACAATATTTTCGGTAATTTATATGCCCAGAAATTCCGGCATATACTACAGATACTAGAGGGCCTTTCTTTCGGGCTTAATATATGGCTAGGCAAATAGGCCAGGCCATCTTGATCGCTCTTGGTTAATCCGAGGCGGAGAAATGGGCAACAAACAAGCGATTGTCCAAGGAAATCCTTGGCTAATCGCACACATGTAAACACAGTGCTCAAGAGAGCACAAAGCCCAGAGCTTTTCCGCATTTCCACACTCCACTTTGTCGTGGCCGTGTCCGTGTCGTGTGTGTAGATACAGTTCATTTTCCCCCGAATGCTTGCTGGTGCGTGTGCTTAGAGAGTTTAATAATTCGTCACTCGTTTTTGTGGCCGGATTTAAGCGTTTGTTATTAATCAGTCACTCAGTGAGTCCGCAAGCCACTGACCCACTTCACACCCTTCAGCCCTTCAGCATAAATCTCAGACAACGCGGCGCATGAGTGATGTCAAATGCAGGCAAACCGTTGTTTGGCATCATTAATAATACTTTTTAGTTTGCATATAAACAAACACACATGCACACACACGGGCCGGGGCTAACAAATTGCCAGGACAAAATTGCAATTAATCAAGCAGACAAAAATCTGGCCAAGCCAGGCCAAGCCAAGCCTCCGGGGTCCCGGCCTGCCCAGGCTCCATAAAGAAAGCAGGCGTCCTCCCACCGGAAAAGAGACCATTATGGCGGCATACTCGTTTGATTTCGTGGCCCGACTAATCAATGATTGAGAGAGCATTCAGAGACCTAGTCATCGATAAGGGGAAAGGCCCGAGTCCTGGCCCCGATTATCCTCCAGGAGGAAGGATAAGGAACTGAAATGGCTAGAAAACGGAGCAAGAAATAAGTATAAAAGACGACCCAAGAAATTAAATTATTTGTTAGCCGAGGCAAACGAGGAGTAGCGTCCAGCAGCCAGCAGCCAGCATCCAGGAAGCTCCAGGATGGCGCACGTGTGTGCCAGTGTTCGTGTGTGTGTGGGGAGATCTGAAAAAACGAGCCTGACAACAAGGCTATACAAATTGAGACACCGAGAGAAAAAGGATTCTTTTTCCTACTAATATTAAGTTTATTTGAGGTTTTAATAAACAGTTTAAACAAATATAAGAATTTTTAATACAGGATATTTAGGAAGCACATTTATTATAATTTTAATTTTTTTAAGAACTAAACTTGTTTAAATTCCTTTAGTTTTAGTAATCACTAGAAGAAAAAATTATTAATAATATAATAATTAAACAGATTATATTCTTAATAACATAACTAATATTATCTGATGTGGCACATTTTTTTTTAGCCGTGTATAAACCCATTTTCTGTCTGTGTCTGTGTGTGTGATAGCTTCGCTCGTCTGGCTGGGCAACAAGTGAAAATCCATTTGTTAGAGGAAATCGTGCAAAAAGCTTAAATACGAAGCTTAAACATAAGTAGCAACGAATGCCGCCCACACACACCCCTGAAATACATACATGGCACAAGGGTGTGTGCCAGTGTGTATGCATATGTGGGGCAGGTCTCAGGCAGGGAGGCCAAAAACTTAATGAAGCTGCCGCCATTCCACCATCTTCAGGGGGTTGGATCTCACATTTTACCTGGGGTATTTTCACTTTTTAAGGCAATTGGAGGTCTGGAATATTCTAGATATTTATTTGTAAGATATTATCTACAGAATGAATTCAGAGTAGAGAGAGCTATGAAGGTATAATTCCTAAAAACATATATAAAATATTTAATATATTTTAATTTACCTAAATATTTGCTGTTTTAAGTTACGAGAAAGTCAGGAAAAATCGCAAGGTGTTTTGAAATCGCCTTAAATTGCGTCTGAAAGTATGGAATTATACATTTGATTGTTGAAATCCAATTTTTAAATAAAGAAATCACGAAGGATACCTTTTTCTTTAGACTTACTTATGAATTATGAGCATGAGATTTGAAAACGCTTTAAACAATTCGCCGGCGATTCTTCCGCGATTCTTCATAATTTTAATAATTATTAATTAATAAATAACACAATTTATGAAAAAATCTAACTACTCAGGAAACAGCGCCACCAACAGACATACACCAAGTAGCATTGAGCCCAGAACAAACACTCCAAGAACTGAGGAGTCCCACAGCAGGTTTCCAATTATCCCTGTAATGAAGATCGTTCCGAATATGAAGAAGAGGTTGGGAATCGAGCCCAGCGGTCGCAGGCAAACCCGCGGTGGAACCAACTTCTCGCGCATAATGGCGGTGCCGCTGCTCTTGTCAAACCATTGTTCTGTCATGGGCGCATAGAGGAGCAGCCTCGCAATCCTGCCGCAGTAATCATTGCGCACATAGAAAGCCTGGAGCTGGCGGCCGTATTTTCTGTTTATCTTCTTAGACACGCAGTGCAGCATCCTCACCAGGGGTCTGAACTCATTCGATTTGATGGGCACAACTGCGGGATCGATGAACGGCTGCAGATTGGAGGCATTGAGCGACATTTGCTGTGGGGTCAGCATGGAGATGTCCAGCGATTCTCTGGCGTCGAAGAAACTGAAGTTTGACTGCGTGTCGGAGGCGGGCGGACACGGTTCCTCCGGCAGGGTCTCATACATATAAAGAGTAGCTCGATGCACATTGAAAACCCTACAAAAGGCGTCTATGCTCTGAAGCAGCAAATCGGGAATGAGACTGATCTCCCGCAATGCCGCCTCCTCATGGCTGCACTCTTCGAACAGCATTTTTAAAAATGTCCTCACGAATCCCCTAGAGCGTTCAGAGCGCTGCCTTTCCGCAATGGAATTTTGCAGGACATCAATTTCCCGCATCACCGAGTTGCGAGCCATGCTGATCTCATACAGGAAGTTCTGAATCTGCATCCGCATGGGTTCGCTGAAGAGCTGGGAATTCTCCCACTGGGCACCAGGTGAATAAGACCTGCTAAAAGGGAAATAAAGTTAGTACTTATTTTACAAGCACAAGAATCCCAGTACTTACTGCATCATGTGGGCCAGGCGCTGGGGTGAGTCAAAGCCGCAGGAATTGCCGGCATGGAGAAGCTCGCACTCCTGCAGTCGCTCCACCAGATCGTGCTGAGCAAACATCATGGAAACGCGGTACAGCATGAAGGCGTTGCGATGGAGCTTGTAATCATAGCTCTCAAAGTGCGGCATAAGAACCGAGAAGATGTGTGTGTACATGACCAGGTTGTCCACGATGAAGTTATTAAAGTCGGCCGATATGGACGGCCTATAGGAGAGGCTTCCCGCCCTAAATGAAAGGAAAGCCATTAGAATCCTCAACACCTTTGTACGCATTTTCCCGACTTCCGACTTACTCTTTGTGATCCAGGGCCGACATGGTATAACGCCACGGCTGTATGTAGCTCAGCCAGAGCTCCAGCACCACCATCAAGGAGCTGTCCAACGGCCAGCGCCCGATCAAGCTGCACAGAAAGGCCAGGATCCTCGTCCGCACCATGCCCACCGACACCTTGCGCAGCGAGCACAGCGCACCATAATCCTGATTAGCCCCGTTGGCGAAGAAGTGTACCTGCTTAACCAGCGTCCGGACGCCGCGCACAAAGTCGGTGCTGGGCAGGTGATAATACGCATCAACGTCGGACCGCAGCCAGATGTCCACGAAAAAGTGCAGCACCGACTCGGAGCGCCAGATGGGAGGCTGCGAGATGTTTCTGGTTGGGGGACTTGCTCTACGATACCTGTTGGGGATCCGTAGGTATATGGGTTGTCTCGGCGGCGGCAAGGGCTGCATGGGCAGCGTCTGTGGGCCCTTCAGGCAGCCGCTGAAGCTCACTGGCTCGATTGGGGCCTCCGGATCGAGGGGCAAAAAATTGTCGAGGTAGTCCGCCACCAGCTCCAGGTAAACAGTCTTACAGTGGATGTTGCTTATCTCCATGGCGATGGGATTGATGGCGTGCAGCGGCTGCAGGCCGTGCAGCACAAAGTGCATCACATAGAAGTCAAAGGCATTAAGCGAGAGCGTTGTGACCTGCTGCCACATCGGACCAATGATCATTATATCCGCATAGAACGTGGAAATCTGTCCAGCCTGCACCATAGCCACGAATTTTTCCGGTAGGAGGTTTATGTCCAGGTCGAACTTCCACTGGTCGGCCAGGAGGCGGTGGGTGAGGTGCATCCAGGGACCGGACACGCCGAAGAAGTGATCCAGCTTATTAAATTCCTCGACACTGTTCTCCTCGGTCGTCGTCCGCAGTCCCCAACCCACGGGATCGCCATTGATCCCGAATATTGAGTGCACGATGCGGGGGAATATCTCTTGGATCTGGCGCACGGAGCAGCGCTCGAACAGAGGGATCAGCTTGTCCAGGCGATCCTCCAGGGGCAGGTCGAGCACCGACAGCAGGCGAGTATTCAGGTCCTCCGGCGTCATCATTATACTTACTAATAAATAATCACTTTTAAAAACAAACGGAGCCGACGTTGAGCTATTTTTAAATTGAAATTAAAACTTAACTGTGCTACAATAGTAAATATTTCAATTTGAAATGAGCATACCAAGTTAATCACTTTTAGAACTTTTAATCTTTTAAAAACAAACGCAGCCGACGTTGAGTTATCACGACGTTATCAATAACCAAATTGAAAATAAAACTTTACTAAGCTAAGCTAGTATATATTTCAATTTGAAATGCTTTTCTGAACTAAAATAGGAAATATTTTTTTTTTCAATTTTTGAAAATCACTTTTAGAAGTTTTAATATTTTAAAAATATACGCAGCCGACGTTGAGCTTAGTGCAGTTATCAAAATCAAACTGAAAATAAAACGTAACTGAGCTCAAATAGTATATATTTCAATTTGAAATGCTTCTCTGAGCATACCAAGTTAGGACACTTTTTTGTTTCAGTTATTGACAATTTTAATGATGTAAATCGTTATAAAATTTTGAGAAATTGGTGAAAGTTGGCTTTCTGATTTTGTACAATATTTTGATTGTTAATATTTAAGATTTTTTAATGGCGAATCAGAAAATATACGGCTTTTGGCTGTTACTTCTGTTTTGGCTTTTAGAGGCTCCCAAAAATTCCTCAAATAATCTATCGGTTTCTGTTCTTAATTTTGTAAAAAAAAAGATGAAATTGATAAGAACGACCGAAATAAAAAATAAAAGTTTTTTGAACGTGCAAATAAAATAAATTACAAATAATTCCACTAGTTTCTAATTCGACACGCTGCTCTTTAGTTTCAAGGCTAGGTGTTTTACAGCTTAGTGCCAAAAACGAAACTAGTTGAATTATTTGTAATTCATTTTTTGTTATCGTTACTATTAATCGTAAAAAAAAATTGATATCAGAAACTTTTGATGATTGATAGCACCTCAGGAAAATAATTTATAATAAATCGCTTTTAAAATCTGTCTAAAAGTATGCAATGATATGTGCAATACTCAATATAAGAAGCTCCCATTTCCCTAGCATACTTTTAAGCTTACTTTTCAATGATTTCCAACTAGCAATCATTTCCGAGTCATTATAAGTTTTCTCCATTGAAGAGTATCTCTTTTGGCCCCTTATTATAATAAGATTTTCCTTGCTACCTTTTTGTGCTTTTTGTGCTTTCTTTCCTTTCTTCTCCGGCCCCCTTTGTGCTGTTGCCGTTGTTGCTGTTGCTGTTGGGACCTCGTCTTAGCTTTTAACGTGTTTCACCGTTCGCTTCTTTTTGCGCATAAAATGAGCAGGTAACCGGCTTGTGTGTGTGCGCACGGTTCGACTCCCTTGGGTGAATTTTCGTATTTAAAATATATGACCAAGAAATTTTCAAACATTATTTTTTAATTTTATTTTATTTTTTCCCTGCTGCTCTGCTGCCTGCCTTACGCCTTACATACCTTACCTTCCCACATTTTTGCTCGTTCCTTGCCGCAAATCAATTTGCCGAGGACGTGGCAGGAGCAGCGGGAGTGGGAGCGGAAAGGATTGTCGGGGTTGGATGAAGAGGGAAAGGAGTATGGAGTAGACTTTGTTATGGGTGTTCTTGGTCCTGAATTTATGTTGCATTCGCCACGAAGACGACGGACGACGGACGACGGACGACGGACTTTTCGGGGTCTGCAGCGGAGCGTATGGAAATGCATTAAGCCGCGAAGATGGCTGCACGTTTCGGGATGTGGATTATCTGCTTGGAGGGCAACGAAAATAAACAGAAAATAAGGCAGAAAATAAGGCGGAAATAAGGCAAAAATATGTACATTTTGTGCACCGTCTGTGTGTGTGTGTTTATAAAGGATGCGAACGCAATGAAGACAAACCCGATAATGCTCAAAGTGGGCCAATGATGTCGACTCAAGCCCAGTCAAGTGCCGGCTGAGACCTTCATGGGGGCAGATTGTGGCCTGAATTGGCCCCAGTGATGAATATGGATCCATGGGACTGGGACTGGCCTGGTTTGGTCTGGTTCTGCCACTTAATGCCACGGCTGCTGACGGATGGCGTTGTCGTGGGCCAACACTAAGCGATAAACGATATGGCCATAAAGGAATTAAGATGAAGTGAGCCGAGCTTAGCCAAGGAACAGGAGGAGGAGGCTGGCCGTTATCTGGGCTCTTAGCTTCAATTTATTATCTACTATTTATCGGAGAAGTGTGAGTGGTTTTTAGATAAATATATACAATTATGAGAGCTAAGTTAAGAGAGTTACGGATTCTGATAGAGAATTTTGCAATATTAAATGTGATTTGTTTAATTTTTAAATAATATTTAGATTGTTATTTCAAAACTCTTTCGATATTATTTTTGGTAAGCTTTTAATATTATTCATATTATTCTTTATTTATTCTAATTTTTGTGAAGTAATTTTCAATCCCTGTTGCATTTTAAATGTAAGAATTAACAACGCTGAATTCAAATTAGAATTATATACAAAATACATCCAACTTCTTAATATTGTCATCGATGTCCCATAAAAGCCTAGATCATTTATAGTAATAATAATAATTTTCCCAGCTTAATATTACGATAACTTAAGATGAAATCATACCATTAGTTCTATCTTATTTCTCAAGAATTACTGGAAATAGTTAAGAACATTTTATACAATGAAATTTAACGTATAAGCTCGATTCTTTTGTTTTTTATAATCAGCAACATTTTTATCACAATCTGCATTGGCAACAGGTCCGAAATCTTTCCTATATTCTTTCCTGATAACCGAAACTTGCCTTGGCCATAAAGATAAAAAACCAAAAAATCAAAGAATCAAATCTCCACTAATTAGGGGCATTGGCATCTGGGGACTAATTAATGTCAGCAATCGCCATAATGGATGGTAAACATTTATTAAAGGCAAATAAAAACCAATGTTATGGCCAGAATCGAGAGAAATCAATTGCAAGTTAAAGATAAAGTGATATAGAAGTAAAGACATTAAGAGTAGGGCCCAGGAACTAGCAGTTGAACATAAACCTATCATATAAAGTTGCCTATAATTAATAAATAATACAAATATTATTCAAAATCAAAACAATTCAGACAAACTTCAAGTTGAAACTATCGGACATTATAAAGATAAGATAACTACCAACAAATTCGATAAAAGCAGCGATACTCGAGGCTGTGGACGTCATTCTCAGATTGCAGACCAAAGGAAACGAACATGGGCTGGGAAATATCTTTACTCCTGCTGTGCCTCATCCAAGGATTAATCTTCGGGGGAACTTACTCAGCTTCGGATTACTATACCGCGGGAGTAGTGGAGTTCCGTCAGTCCATCCTCGGTCTGGACGCCTGGTCGGAGAACCTGGCGGCCTATGTGGAGATCATTCACTCGGAGAACGCCAGCGCCACAGACATCATAGTCTTCCCAGAGAGCACGCTCAATGCCCTGGGCTCCACGACTTTTGTGCCAAATCCCGAGGACGGCATCAATCCCTGCCTGAATGGCACCAACTACGAGGACTTCCTGGTGACCCTGTCCTGTGCGGCCCGCAATACCAGCAAGTACATCGTGATCAATCTCACCGAGAAGCAGAGGTGCGAGGATACTCCCGATGATCCCAGACCCTGTGCCTCCAATGGGCTGAACATCTTCAACACCAACGTGGTCTTCGATCGGCAGGGGGTGGTGGTGTCCAGGTACAGGAAGGTGCATCTGTATGCCGAGTCCAAGAACCTCACCCATCAACCGGAGCTGGTCACCTTCGAGACGGACTTTGGGGTCACCTTCGGGCAGTTCATCTGCTTCGACATCCTGTTTTACACGCCGGCCCACCAGCTCATCGTGGAGCGGGGAATCACGGACTTTGTCTACCCCACGATGTGGTTCTCCCAGCTGCCCTTCCTCACAGGTGAGGAGTCCTTTCTTTTGATTACCAATACTGACATCCTTCTCCCCCAGCTGTTCAGATCCAGCAGGGCTGGGCCTACGCTCAGGATGTGAATCTCTTGGCCGCCGGCGCCAGTCGTCCTTCGGTGGGCAGCACTGGTTCCGGCATCTTCCATGGACGGCATGGAACCCTGGCCAGTGTGATGAGACACGAGCTGGGGGAGCGAGCCATTTACGTGGCCCAGGTGCCCAAGATCACGCGTCGCAGCAAAAGGTCCTTGCCAGGACGTTCAAGGAGAGATATCCCTGAAAGATCCCGCCGCCAAGCGGTGGCCAGCACGAATTTCTACATGATGCGCGACGCCTTGGAGATCCACAAGACACAACTGCTCCCGCTTGAGGTGGGAGCCAGCGGGAACAGCACTGGCCACCTCTGCCAGGGCAGCTTCTGCTGCAACTACGACCTGGCCTGGCGGGCCGTTGAGGGTCCTGTGACGGAGGCTGCCAGCTTCTACAGCTACCGCGTGGGTGTCTATGATGGCTGGCGCCAGGATCAGAATGTGGATAGGAATTACATCAGGACTTGTGGACTCTTTGCCTGCCTGGGACCCGCCATTGAGGAGTGCGGTCTTCTGGCCGAGGAGGGAGTGTCGCCGCAGTCCCGGGTGATTTTCACCCGCCTGGAAATCGCTGTTACCTATCCGGAGTCGAGGGAGTTCCTCCTGATACCGGACAGCCTCCTGGAAAACCTGCTGCCGCTGGAACCTAGCCAGTTTGAGTGGTCGCAAAAGGAGTCCGCGACGGAGAGGTGAGTCTTTATCTATGATTATTTTTTAAATCATTTTTCAACTATTAATTCATGTAGCTACCATCACGAGGTGCGCTTTGCTCTGGCCGAGTCCCAGGAGGTGGGCAACCTGCTGACCTTCGCCGTCTATGGGAATTACTATGACAACAAGTGCACCTTTGGTGTGGGCAGCGAGGAGGAGCAGCTGGCATGCGGCTACAAGGGTGGCTCCAGTCGACTGACGTACCTAGGGGGTTGGCTATCTTTGCCACTGATCATCCTTATGCTCACCTGGGTGAGATAAGGGAGAGTCTGCCTTATTTTTAGAATTTCTAGAGGTAGAAAATAGAGAAAAAGGCCGTCTGAACATCGTATCTCTCTAAGATGTATGTTTTTTTTATTGTAGAATAATAAACACACCCTTTTATAACGTATTCTTTTTATCTTTAAGTGAACTCCAAGCAAATATTTATCATGAGAACTAAAAACGCTTCTCTAGTTCTTTTCTTTGAGAAAACAAATATCAAATGGCAATTCTTCTTATCAGAAACTCCGCAACATGTCAGGTGTCATAATTGAAAGTCTATAAAGTTAGTAAATAAAATAAAAATGATGTGTTTTTTTTTAAGAAAATTTATTAAAATCTTACAAGAGTTAAAACCAAGCTAAAAAGCTCTTTAAGTATTATAGTTTTATATTTTTTAAGAAGGATTAATTGCCGAAATAAAATAATTAAATTAAAGGGGGTTGGTTTTCTAAAAGAAAATTTTTTAAAATGGTATAAGAGTTAAAATCAAGCTAAAGGCTCTTTAAATATTATGAAAGATATGCTTTCAATATTATATTTAGTTTTTTAAGAAAGATCCATTTCCGAAATAAAATAAATAAATTAAAAGGGGGTGGCTTTCTAAAAAGAAATATTATTAAAATGTTTTAAGAGTTATAATCAAGCTGAAATGCTCTTTAAATATTACAGAAAATATACTTTCTATAGTATAATATATTTTTTAAGAAATATCTTTAACTGATCCGCCTAAAATTCCTCTTCATTTGAGGGTGTAAACATTTTTTTTCTACCGTAAATCCCAATCCAAGTTATTATTCGCTGATTAGATAGAACATCTGCTTAGACAGCCGAAACAACAGCAAATAATCAGCTGACACAGAGAGAGAGAGTGAGAGAGCTGCTGCTGATACCGACTGGGACTGGGACTCCGAAAACCGGTTGGTGTCAGTCCCTTTCCCACCGTTGGCTGGCGTACATCATGGCTCATCTAGTCCCCCGACTTATGTGGCTTCTCTGGCCCCTCTGGACGCTCTCTTCGGCCTGCGCCGCGGACTTCTACACCGCCGGCGTGGCAGAGTTTCGTCCCGCGATAATGGGCGGCACTTCGGAGCAGCTGCTGGCGGAGAATCTGGCCGGATACCTGGAGCTCATAGCCTCAGCTAATGGCACCACAGACATTGTAGTCTTGCCGGAGGCCACCCTGAACACGGTGCTCACGCTGACGGCGGTGCCGGAGTCCACGGAGCAGAGCTTGTGCGAAGAGCAGGTTGGGGATGATACGGAAATAGCACCGTTCCTGCGCCGCCTGGCCTGTGCCGCGCGAGAGTTCAGCACTTACCTGGTGGTCAATGTCAAGGAGAGGGCGGCTGAGGACGTTGAAGAGCACTCCCCGCGTGGCTATTTGGTCTTCAACACCAATGTGGTGTTCGATCGCAGGGGGGCCGTGGTGTCACGCTACCGCAAGTGGAATCTGTATTTGGAACCCTCGACCAACCGGACCGAGGTGCCACATCTGGCCACCTTTGGTACGGACTTTGGGGTGACCTTTGGGCACTTTGTCTGCTTCGACATGCTCTTCTATACGCCGGCCCAGGAGTTGGTGGAGCAGCTGGGCATCCGGCATGTGATCGTCACCAAGATGTTCAACTCGGAGCTGCCCTTTCTCTCCGGTGAGTTTCAGACTGATATTAGGTAATAAAAAGAACTGGAAATAAATTGTTGTTTAATCAAAATCAAAAGTCATAAATTTTTCACTATCAAAAGTCGAGATAAAGTCTAAGGTAAGGTGGCCAGCGTGCAAGTTCATTTATCTTTTAAAAGACTTAAAGAGTGCAATTTGGATATATATTTTATGTGGAAAGATGTAACATTAAGTCGATATATTTGTTTAAATATTTCTAATTAAATTCACAAGTTTTTTCTTATATAAGTCAAGGTTTTAGCCAGAAAGACCTTTAATCTCACGAAATTTTTAAATTCCTCTACCTATTAATTAACAAAGTCGTTAAGGTTTTACATTGTTTCATTAATATTTGTTTAATGATAATCCCAAGGAGAAATCAAGGAGAAAAATTAAGAATAGTTGGATCTCGATAATAAATGATAAATAAAATCGATAATATCAGGGAGAAATCAGGAAGAAATCAAGGAGAAATAATTAATAAAATCGATTACTGTAACGTAATATTGATAAACTTAATTCCCAGACTTAATCTCTCCTCTCTGTTCATTTTCCAGCCTCTCAATTCCAGCAGGGTTGGGCCTGGGCCAATCGAGTGAATCTCCTGGCCGCCGGAGCAAGTCTTCCGCAGGCGGGGATGAGTGGCAGTGGCATCTATGCGGCTCAGCAGGGTGCCTTGGCGCGTCTCATGGTCACAGACCAGACTGAGGGCGAGCGGAAGTTGCTCCTGGCACGAGTGCCAGTGGATCCCGAGGAGGAGCCCAGTCTAGCTGAGGAAGAAGACCCTTCGGAGCCGGAGAAAGCTGCCTCCATAAGCCTGAAACTCCTACAGCAGCCTCAGCTGGAGAAGTTCACCACCTGGGAGCTGCCCATGGTGGCGGGCAGTTCGGTGGACAAGCGCCTCTGCCAAGCGGATCTGTGCTGCCAGTTCGAGGCGAGTTGGACCCTGGTGGGGCCGGGTTCTCCTGGTCACACCTACCGCCTGGGAGTGTGGGTGGGCGAGAGGCGCTACGAGGAGGAGCAGTACAGCTCCATCCGTCTGTGCGGGCTCTTCGCCTGTGGCAACTCCAGCGTACAGAGCTGTGGCTTGCTGGGGGAGGAGTGGGATGACCACGTGGAGTTCACACACCTGAAGATACGGGGGGAGTTTGTCCCGAGGTCGAGGCGCCTGATTATGCCCAGCACTTTGACCCACAGCCAGCTGTATGCCCTGCAGCCCGCACAGATGTCCTGGTCACAGGATGAGTCACTGAACACCACCCAGATTGAGATGGAGCTGCGACAAGCCCATCGACAGCTGCTGACATTCGCCATTTACGGCAACTATTTCGACGAGCATGCTGGTGGAGGAGGCGGAGGAGTAGCTGCTCCGAAAGCCCATTATCTGATTCTGCTAATGGGATTGGTAACGATGATGCATCTCAGCCGGGAGTAGTGCTCCTTATTAGCCAGAAATCGCAGAGGATCTCAAGCTGAATAATGTACAGGGTTCGATAGTTTTGAAGTCATTTTGCGGGATATTAGTATAGAATTTTAGGGTTTCTTTTATACTACATCTATATTGTAAATTCTTATACACAATATGTTTAATAATATTTTAATTTTAACTGGGCTTAAAAACTAGGGAAGTCTGGCTATTTTGGCTATATACTCGTTATCAGTTTAAAGAAATAATAATAAAAGCTGAAACCTATATCGTATTTTGAATTTGAAAAAGGGGTTGTATTTATTATCTTCTTAAAGGAAAAATTTATAAATATAGTTGAGTTTTCAAACGAAGACTTTGCTTTAATTTTCCATATGTTTGTTGTCTCTTAAAAATAACTAAGACTAGTTATTTTTTGGAAAAAATGTAATATAATATAAAATATAGTTTTTTCTTTGTTTTTTTCCTGTTTAAAAACATTTACAATGTTCAAAAGACTAAAGCAAAATTCCTCAAAACAATCGTACTTACTTTGAGATGCTTGCAAAACTATTAATTTGAAACATGTCTATTAATTGCTGGCAATTTTCCCGTGAATTTTCTCTTTAATGTTCGTTCGCCCATCAGTCTCGGGCAAGGTCAATAAAAATGTGATTTATTCTTGGGAGCAGGCAGAACGATTTCGTTCTCTTTGTCGCCTGGCAACTCATTAAAATCAATGCGTGGATAAGTGAGTGTGTGTGTGTGTGTCTGCTTGAGAGTGTGTGGGTGATGTATGCGTAGGTGTCTGTGCCTGTGTGAGTGTGTGTGTTGCATTTGCTGCGGGCTGCACTTTATATTTGGCGTTGTTTGTGTAGTTGCCCTTAAGCTGGCACATTGTAATTAAGTGTCGCTCTCACAAACACACACTGGGAGAAATTTCGTTGAATTAATTAAATAAAATTATTTAAAAAAACAAAAGTTGTAAAAAGGGTATCTAGACTCTATATAAAGTTTATAAAAGTTATGCTAAGAACACACACAAAAATGTTTAACAAAGATCTAAAGACCTGCTTCTATACTTAGCTTGAATATCAATAGTTAACGGCTAGAACCCATTGGGAATTTTAGTGATACTGCGGAGGCCCTTTGTGAGCTTTGGACTTTGATTCCATCCTAAGTTTTTGGCACTTATACTTATACTTAACTATCCAAAATATATGATACCAAGGTATTCAATCTTAAAACTTCCCTAATAAATTTATATTTAATTTTTTTCCATAAATATTTAGATATTAAACATGGCTTTATGGCCTAAATCTTAATCCAAACTTACTATATTATTTAAATCCAACTCATTAACGAATTTCTTAAGTTACTTTTGGCGCCGTGCAGCTAACCACATCACGTTGTCTATTTGGTTGTCTAATTTATGGAAATCGGAGGCATCGCCAATGGAATGGTGTCAAGTTCGTGTCATTAAGGTGTGATTAACAAAAATTAGTTGCTGCTTAGCAGCGCCACCTCCTCCCCTCCCCTTCAAACCACAAAAAAAAAAAAACACGTCCGAGTCCGAGGCAGGAGCAACAGTGTGCCGACTGGAAGAGCAACAGCGAGCAACCCCCAAGCCCCATTCCCCATTCCCACCCATTCCATGAACACCCAACGCAGAGCCCCCCATTCCCTCCCCCCACTTATCATCAGGTGCTGGAGAAGCAACACATGAAGCTGGCGGCGCTGCTGGCGTCCCTGGCTGCGCCGCCGCTGCGACGCCGACGTCGGGCCGAAGAGCATCGAAAGTTTTCATTTCATTCATTTCAACTGTTGCTCCCCACTTGTTAGCGCACACGAGGCGCGCCTTCCAGTCGTCTGTCGGCCCGTTCGGCTGCGTTCGGACACGGGAAAGTGCGACTGGAAGGGAGCGGAGAGTCGGCGCGCGTGGAGAGAACGAACACCTGCGGGCGGGAGAGTGCGTAGCGGGGAGCTGGGGAGCGTGTGTGTAGAGTTGGCCAGTGTAGACTGCGTTATATTTGCCTTGAATTATTCACGCAGATATGTTTTATGGATCAGAACGAAGGCGCTGCGCTTTTGCCAGTCCTCGTCCCGCAGCTCCTCTCCCTTCCCACCCTATTCTCTTTACTCTCCTCGCACATCTTCTTGGCCAGCAAATGCAATTAACGGCGAGTGGCCGAAGCTCCCGGCGGAACCGAAGAAGTCGACACCCTCGGCCGGCGATCGGTGATCGAACGGAACTGGAAGAGAGAAGAGATTAGGGTGGACTTCTGCGAGCTTTAATTATATATTGTAAATTATATTATAAACTGTATGCATTAATAAACTTGTTAAATTATATTTTCAAGAAGTAGTTTGTTTTCTAAGAAGATATTATAGCCGAACCCGAATTGAAATATTTCTTTAGGCCATAACAGCATGTACAGAAATTATTTAAAGACAATAGTTAAGAAAGATACTTATTGAGGCATATGCCTTAAATCATTTTTTAATTAGTTTTCATATATCAAGCTTTTAGAGGTTCTTATTCTTCATTAAAATAACTTAAATCTAAGAAATAACTGTTTAAAGAAACTTTTTCCAAACGGAATGTAAATAAATAATTTAAAGACAATATTTATGTAATATAATAATTTTGGCATATGTACATACATATGCTTTGATGATACATTTATTAAATTAGATTAAATGTATAGTTATATTTGTTAAGAATAAGAACTCCTAAAATTTCTAAAGTCTTAGAAATTCTGACTATATTAGTATAAAAAATGTAAATAAAATTATATTTATGTAATATCTTTATTATTATTATTTAAAATATTTATTAAGCACAAATATATATGAAACATTTATTAACCTAAATAAGCACATTATTAATTATTCATAATTCAAAATGATTCAAGTAATAAATTTGGCTTGTACTTTCCAGGGAAAATAATTAAAATACTGAGCTTTTCATATTCTCTATTTATTCTACAATTAACCAACATTTTCCCGTACAAATCTTTAAAATGAATATAATTTTAAGTTATTAATCAAGTCCAGCTATCGTACTTACCTCATTTGTACCGACTGCCGAGTACCCTTCCCTTCCGTTCCTTAGGGTAGCAAAAGCGCAGTGCGACTATGATTGCCCATCGTCCGCTTCGCTACGCCTCCGCCCCCTCTCGGCAGCCCTTCGGCTATGCTCGGCGTCACCTTCGTGGCGGCCACCTAACGGTTTGAGCCGAGTCCAGCTGACTTCGGCAATCTGCCGATGTCGACGACGCTGCCAGCGCAGACGCTGGGCGCTCTGCCGACGCTGCCGCTGCCGCGTGCGTTGCGTACCAACGCTCTGGCTTTGGCTTTCACGGCGGCGATGGCATTCTGCGGAAGCTTTCGGCGCGTGTAACATCCAAACATCCAGTAGGCGTTCAGCCTCCGAGCGGATAACATTACGTTGTTGTAGTTCTTGGAGTCAGAGCGGCACGGCACACACACCGAACAGTCACACACACTCGCCAACACACACTCACCCACCCACACACACTCGCTGTCAGTCAGGCAGTCGGTCAGTCAGTCAGTCGGTCAGCGGATCGAAATACCAAATCAACACCAAATACCGTTCGTAAACGTTTCAAAAACACATTTTCGAAAATATTTCAAGTAACAAATAAATAATTAAATATTCGTGCGTGATTAATACTGTATTTTTTTGAAAGTTTGTTTATTTTTTTAACCAGAAATTATGTTTAAGATATATTCGAAATGGAAAATATCTTTGTATAATATTTAGTATTTTCTCAGGGCATCTATCATGAATTTTCCTTGTTAATTAATAGAAATCAGTAAATGTTCCTTGTTAAAAAATAAATATAAGTGCGTCGACAACTAAACAAATAGAATATAGTGTTGTTCAAAAATAAACTTTATTTGAGATACAAACTCCTTGCTTGCGCTGTAAAAATTCCATTTACCAATTCAAGTTTATAATTGCTTTGAATAAATAAACACTAGTGAGTGAAACAATAAACCATCCAGCACATAAAGTTTTGAGAAGTTTTTTGAATTTATTTAACCATCGACAAACATAGGTTCCGTTCCTTTTTTTTAAAGCCCACACAAAAGTGTCAAGTTATCGCGTTAAATAAATAAATGTGCGACAATCGAGCAAAGTTTGTGCCATTTTTTTCGGCGATAATTATACGGCAATGTAATGCAATTCCGCTGTTACTCGATTCTTTCCCTTTTTTTTTAGCTGGAAACAGTTTCTGTTTTTTGTTTGTGTTTGCATTCTTTTCTCCTTTTTTTTTTTGGCAGCGAACGCCGTCGGGCGATTTACGGCAACAACAATCGCGAATCGAGAGTCGTGGATTTCCTGGGCGCGCAAAGTTTTTTGTTTTGAAATTCTATATAGTTCTATATATACGGCGATCTCTGGCCCGCACACACACACTCGCCTGCACACACACACACACATACGCCTATGCCCAGCCTAATGTTTGTTGTTTTTTTTCGGTTATTGTTGTGACTTGGCAGAGACACCAGATAAAAGACAACATAGAAAGCTGAATACAAAAAGAGTAAAAAAAAGTATTGAAAATTCGAAAATTCTGCAAGAAAAGTTGAAAAACAAAAAGGAAAAAACGCGGCGGAAGAGCGGAAAAGGAGAATCCAAGGTAAACAACAACGACGAGTGAGCGGAGGCCTTCGGAGCGATAAAAAGGTGAGTGAAATCGAGCTGGACACATTTCGAACATTACGCATACGCAGTGTTGCACGCGCTGCTATTTTCGATTGTGAAGTTCTGTGCGAGCTCTGAGAGCTAAATTTGTGGCGTAAACAAAAGGTGATTTAGATTTTGAGCAGATTTGTGGCTGAGGCAGCCAATTAAGTTTCTTGAGGATGCTTTCGAGGACAAGTTTGTTTTTAAGTGTTTTGAAAATTTGTAAGTTGAAAAATAAAATTTTTTGATAGGTTTCAGTGGTGATTTTAGGATTTTAAATGTTTTACAGAGGTAAAGGGGGGACTTTGCAAATATTAAGTATACGCACTGGGGAAAGGTTTTAATTTATTTGACTTTTCCTCCTTGTAAATGAATCAATTTTAAGAATTGTTTCCCCTAAGTAAACCCCTAGATTAACTAAAGCATACTCGAGGAGAATTACCCCAGAAGCAGAAGCTGTGCTTGAAATTATTGAAAAAAAATATCTCCCCCTGGGATTTTCAATTTTTTTTGTTGTCTCCGCTCTGTTCTGCCCTTCGATGTGTTTTCCTTTTGCCTTCTGTGTGTGTGTGTGTTTGCCTGATGCTTTCTTAATGGTTTTTCTTTGGCTTTGTGCTCGAATCCCGAACACAGTGTTTACAATTCGATTTTGCATTCTTTTGCCATTTCCATTTCTCTCGCACTTCTCTCCCCGAACTTGTCTTCTCATTAATTGTTCATTGATGTTTGTTCTTCCATTCTCCAACTGGTTTTCCCTTGGTCATTTCCTGTGATTACATTAGCGCTGAAATGGAGCTGCTGCCTGGCTACTTTTCGTGTAATTTAAAAGCACATTTTGTCGATCAATTTGCATATTTTCAATATTCTATTGGCAGTTTTTCAGCAAATCAATGCTGGCCACTGTGCGTATGATTAATATCTGGAAATATGCGCCCAAGATTGTTGAGAAAATTATCAAAAGAGAATTGGGGAAAAGCCAACAAGGGGAAATGTTTTTTCCTTAATTATTGGCCAAACGGCATTAAATTTTCAAGTATTTACTAAAGCTTAACAAAACACAAACACCGAGGGAAACATGCTTGCTCGCTGTTCGCTGTTCGCCTTTCCAGATTTTCCGATTTTCTAATTTTTCGATTTTCCAACTAAATAACTGTGTGTGTACCTCGGGGGGTGTACATAAAGATTATCGAGTTCTGGAGGAGGCATTTGGCAATTGGCAGCTGTTCGATCTGTATCCGATACGCACACATCTCCATCAATAAAATCTCTCTGTCTCTCCTCTCATTATTTACTCGTCTGGGGCTCTTGTTGTATTTGCTAAATGAATTGATTATAAAGCTCATTGCCAGAGCATGGCACACATATTTTTATGCACACATGTGTATATAAACAATTAGCGAACTGTTTCCCTGAACTTTCGAATGGTTTTTCTTGTTCCTTGTTTCCTTTTTTCCTTATCTCCCCCTCTAAGACGAGGGAGCTTTTCCTTTTTTTCGGCAAATTGAATTAACGCTAATGGTAATTGTAAATGTAAATGTAAGATCTAAAACCGAACGAACATATGCAGGCGGTCTCTGTTCGTATATGGAATATATAGTCACGCATACAGACATATGCAGACGGACAGAAGTCCGGAATCCGGACGGAATGCGGACAGAAATACAGAAATACGGACGGAAGGCGGACGGCGGACGGACGGTGTAAACAGAGGCAAGCCAAAGGTAACAAATGGCTTTTCAAATAAATTAGCGGGCGGCAATTGTAAACAGAGACAGACAGCACAGAGAGAGAGAGAGAGAGCAGAAAAGAGTGAGAGAGAGAGGGAGATTCGAGTAGAAAGAGAGGGGCGACACTGCACTGGACACGGCCAAATGGAGATGGAATTTTTGCGACCAGCGGGTTGCCCAATTAATTACAACATTTCGGTTGGATAAATGCATCGCAAAATACTTTTCAATCTCGGTCGCTTTTAACCGATGTGTAAAATCATTTTCCCTTGGCATTTTTCCCAACGACGAAGAATCCCGCAGAATATTAAGAAATTATTCAATTATTTGCACATTGTTGTGCCATTTATTGGCGGGCTTACTTGCCTTCCACAAAGGCAGCCACTAAATTGGTAATTAAATAATTCTACATACAAATTGACATTTGCTAGCAAATCCCCTTTGGGTTATCATTTTGCATTAAGTCTGTAGGGACTCGTATTGTAGTTAATACCTTTTGGTATGTACAAATTGCATTTAATTGAAGGACAAACCAATAATGAAATAATGCAATTGTAAAAGTAATTTCTGTTTATTTTTTATGAGCAATAAAGTGGATGGGCATGCTGAACCGGGGCAAGAGTAATTGAGAGTAGAGCTCAACTTAATTTATTATTTATTATTATTTACTTTATTTGTTTTATTTATTTATTTAGTTCCTAGCCCAGCACAACAAGTTTTAGTGCAAGGAACATTTTCTTGGTCATCATCATTTTATTTGTAAGTTTATAAGTATAGGGTCCCCTATAAATAATACCTTAATTAGACAATTAGTAACCACAAAGCTTTGAGTACCGGGTATTCCACAGTCGAGTGGGGTTTCTTACTTGTTTGTAATTCCAATTGACCTATTTTAAGTTTTTCTTTTTAATTAAAATAGTTATAACAAAATAAATAAAAACAAATTGGGTTGGAATTTATTAATACATTTAGCCCTTCTCTATTTCTAATCCATAAAGTATGCAATGCTTTTTAGGCAAGCACTGATGCCTATTTTATGGTCGGGTATTTTTTACCTTTTAAATTAGGCAATAAAATATGAAACATTTGCATTGATATAATTTATATTTTGAGGTAGCGAACGGGATGATTCAGTTTCCATTATTTCTGTGTTACAAACGGGATAATCACCCGGCCCGAGCCACGTGGCCAGAGTCTGGAGGGCGGGGACTTGGGGCTAGGGGCTGGCAATGGAAATGGAATACCTTTGGACGGGATTGCAGCAGCTTTTGCCGGTTGTAAGCGGTTTCGCAAATTCTTTTTTTTTTTCCGTTTTTCGGGAACTATCTGCAGTGCGAGTGCGACCCCTCCTCGTGGTTTCGTTCATTAATTATACAATTAGAACTTGCGGTGGCCATTAGTGAGGGGGGAAGGGGGAGGCTCTGCTGATTGTAGGGGAGGGGAGGTGCAGTGGCTGGGTGGAGGATAGTGGATAGTGGGTGGTGGTCCACATTGCACATGGCTTAGGGGGAGCACTCAGCTCATTCAACTGCAAAGCAATTCGTGGAAAACCCAACTGGGTGAGTGTGTGTGTGTGTGTGTGTGTGCCCTCCCCCCCTTTACCGCTTTTGTGCTGTTTGCTGTTTGCTCTGCCTCGCGTTTGATATGCAAAATTCAGAATGTTTACCTTGAAATATGCCATGTCACTTTGCGAGCGATGCGAGTTGAATACTCGATGGAGCACGGCCAAAAAGCAGCAGCAAAAGCATCAGAAAACCAGGGCGGCAGAAAGGGACGCCACTAGCGAAGGGCCAACGTGGCGAACAGAGACGGCAACACGCGGAATGAGACGGCAAGAGACGGGGAAAAGAGTGGCTGGGCACACTGGTGAAATGCGAAATACTCGTGTACATTGTGCACATTATGCTACCTGACAGGTGAACTGCACAGAGGACCCCAAAGGACCCAACAACGACAGTCGAGTGTGTGTGTGTGTGTGTACACTGAGCGGAAAAACCGAACAGATTCAAGGTCAACAATGGCGATTGTGCTCCTTTGTGGGGCTTACAATAAGACAGAGATTTGGCAAGCCAAGAAATAAGTCTCAGGAGATCGGTATTTGTGAGATTAAGGGTTTCTTTAAGGACTGAGCATTTAGAGAAAAACTTATTTCTTGTAATAAAATTAAATTTGAAATATAAATTCAATATTTAAAAGGTTTTCTCTTGACTTACCCACACTCTCTCTCTGTAAGGGAGTCCATGAGCTGCAGTCGAACGGCCAGTGGTTAATGAGAAAGAGAAGGGCAGAAAAGGAGCAGGAGAAGGAGGAGGAGCAGGCGGTGGCTGCCACATTTGATGAGCTGCTCCGCAGCATTCCACCAGGGATGTGGATGTGGATGTGGGAATGTGAATGTGGATGCAAAAGGTCAGGGAACGTGGATGCGGATAGGGGGGTTGTGCCATGTCACGGGGAGTTGTTCACTCATTACCCACTATGGCCAGAAGTTGAAACTGTTTGCCGTTTGCTACCTGCTACCTGTTACCTGTTACCTCTTCTTGGCCATGCATGCCATGCCTCTCTCACCTGTCATTTAGCCCCAGCTTGTCCCAGATCAGTTCAGCTTTTGTGTCCTGTCCTGCGGAATTCCTGTGACTCTACTTGGAAATATTATTTTTACGAGCACTCATACCTGCCGTGTCCTGCGAAGGGCATTCCTTGTTTTGGCGGTTTCTGGGGAGAGGGAAAAGCGAATCATGTCCATGAAATGTTAAACTTACTGACTTTCTTTTTAAGAATTCAGTGTGTGAGGTGTTACTTTATACTTGGCTTAAAAAAGATGAGAAATTTGTTATCCTTAAAAGAAATACCCTGAAATATATCTTACTTTCTTATTAATTAACTAAATCACCAATTTGTAGCCTTTATTTTAGAACATTTCCCCCAATAATTCCCTCATAATTTTACGCATTCTGAACGTAGATAACCGAAACTCTCCAATTAGCCAATTTTGGGCAAATTTTAGCCAATTTGTGCTAATATAATCATTACTCAGAGTACTACCTAGGAGAAGGCCAATTAATTGTCAACCTACCGATTCGAGTTTCAAGTCCCCCTTGTCTCCCTGGCATTTGCATTCTAATCGTATTTATCCAATGCTAATTAATTCGTTGCATCTCCATATTTACCGGGTTCAAGGAGGGTCCTCGACAGTTTAATTGGATTACTGCCTTCGTTTATTATTGTTATTATTGTTGTGGCTGGCCTAGGACTTGCATTTAATATAATAAATGTATTTTGAGGCACTGACAAATTGCCAAAGGTGTCACTTTGGTTTCGAACTCAATTAAGTCTTGGGATAATCGCTTAATCACCAATATGTTAACTTAAAGTTGATAGCTACAGTTTCTTATATTTTTATCTTCGCTTAAAGTAATAATATCAATGTCTTTTGAGAGTCTTTCAAATGATTTAGTCAAGTCACAGGCTTAGAACTATTAAATACATCTAGGATATACTGGAAATTCATTTATTTTCGGTTTTAATGAGCATTATAATCGATATATACTTACACGTACTTGCGTGTCTCAAATATCTCTGTGCCTGTGGCCCAAGGTCCTGCCAGGTCCTGAACAATTACAGATATATAGTTGGCTGGCTCGGTGGTTATCTGGCTACCTGGCCACTGATTCCTGTACCGTTTGGCATTCATCTTTGGCACATGCCACGCCCACGCCCCAGCACTTGACCCCCGCCCTACTCCATTTCCGGACAAGCAACAAGCAGCAAGCAGGCAAGCAAATTCAATATGGCAGCAGCATTTCCGGCTGCCGTTAAATGATGCCACATTGTGCAGCAGCATCCTGCAACCTGCATGACCACTACATACGAGTTTATCGGGCTGCTCTCGGTTATCTTGCCCCCATTTTCTCCTTGGCCTTGCTGCATGCAATTACATTTTCTGTTTATTTGCGGCTTCATCTCCAAAACGAAGGCTGCTGCCTCAACTCTCAACTTTCCCTCATTTTCACTCGGCGCAGAGTGGGCGGGCGGGCGCTGGGCGCACGTTTTGTTAACCGCGAATACATTTTAATTAGCAGCTAAAATATTCAAACTGAAAATTGCCCTTTGCCTGAAGGGCGCACCCGCACCCGCACCCTCGCCAAGAAAGCCACCCCCAAAAAGCTGCTGCCCCCGCGCTCACCTGTGTGTGTTTGTGTTTGTTTTTGTGTGGAGCAGCAGGGCTCAGACCCGAAAAGTTTGCCAGCCTCAGCAGCAGCAACAGCTTTCAGGCAGTGAGAGAAATGGGGCTGAATAAAAATTCCTAAAAACTAGGAAAATGTAGTTTGGAAACAATAATATTTGAAGGAATTCAAAGGGTTTCTTCAAGATAAAATGTGCAAAGTCAAAGAGAATGCAAGTCTTAGAGAGAGATTTTGGTCCTTAAAGTTAAATAAGAAATTAAGATTTAATAAATATTTTCAGGCACTTGTTTAGCTCTACTTTCAGCAACATATATTTCTCTCTGTGCACCCTCAAATATGGCTATGAATTTTGCAGTTTAAAGAGAGTAAAGCGGCCGACCAGGTTAGGGAACTTCTCTCTCTCTAAATACTTGCGAAAATATGTCAGCAAAAGTTGGTGGGACAAAACAGAAATTTTATATATTCACTCGTGCATATATACATGTAATAATAATTATCATAAACATAATTTTTAAAGACTGCCGCCAGTTTTAAACGAAATGAAAAGAGATTGGAGCTGGCGCGCTCTGCTCCATGAATTTTAATTTGAAAGTCTTCTCCGCGTCGAAAACTTTGGACTCTAGCTATGAAGGAATAACGATCGAGAAAGTAGCGAAAATTAACCGAGTTTCGAAGCGCCAAAGTTGGTGAGCCGTTAAAAAGTGGGGAATTATGGCCCGGGTCCTTCGGTGTCAAATATGCTAATTAATTTTATTTGCTGCGCAATGAATAAGTGACAACAATTACGTGTCGCAGCCACCCAGCCAGCCAGCCAGCAACCCACACGCATGTGGGAAAATGATATGGCAACAATGTCGACAATCGACATTGAGCCCATAAAATATGATTAATTATACAGCAAAAAGGTGAGCAAGGAGCACACACGCACACATAATTGTTGCTGGGAGGATGGCGACGGTTCGAATTAAATTGTATTCGGGGGCAATTTGCAATGAACTAACCTGCGAGGGGATAAAGCCAGAGTGTCACTTCGAATTTCAGCACGGAACCGAGGTGTGAAATGGATAGTTTTAAATTAAAAATACATTTGAGGTGACAGTTTGTGAATTTGCATTGAATTAAAAATGTAAATGAAGTATTGTATCGGACAGATTGCATTTTATTTAATTTTTGTATATGTTTATGTATTTATTTACATTCAAGCACAAATATAAAATATGGGCTCTAGTATGGTAGTAATTTAAATTAAATTAATAAATTAAATGAAATATTTAAAGCAAACGTATCTCCTTTAAAATAATTGTTAGGAAACGTTTAAGTATATTAGGAATCAAAAATTAAACCCTTTGAATTGCATGATCATCTTTAAATAAGAACACAAATTTATCGTAAATTTAAATTATTACGTATACGCAACATTACGCATACGTATTTTATGCTGTTCAGATAAAAGTTTTATTACAAATGCAAGTTACCTGAAAGAAAATTCCCACAAAATAACACAATGCTCGAGTACAGATTTAACCGCCAGCGGAAACGGAAGCTCTCGTTTATTGAATCTAAACCAAATTTCAGTTTGATAACTTCCCAAATGGCACAGAAAGCTGGAGCGAGCGAGAAGTTTGGTCGAGTGAAAGTTTGATTCAATAAAAGGCGAGAACCCCGTGAGGGGCAACTTCGCTGGCCCACATTTTCCCCTCCTTCCCTTGGCCACACTCTTAGCCCGGATTCCAGGGGAATGAAATATGCTCGCATTCAATTCACTTCATGTCCTAACCATATTTTGACAACTGTTACCGCAAAAACAGAAAACCAACAGAAACAACAAAGAGTCCTGGAAAAGCGTATAAAGGCCAGGATCAGCGGCGGAGGGTGGAAAACGCAAAAACGAAAAACGCAAAAATAAAAAAAGGAAGAGAAGAAAGTAACGGCTTGGCCAGCTGTGGCATCCACTTGTGGTTATTTGTTGTCGGAACTTTTGCTTTCTGAATTTTCCTTCCCCCCTTCCCTCTTCCGCTGCAAACTTTTCTGTTTTTTTTTTTTTTTTTTGCCGATTTTAACCGGCGCTAATGTCCCTGTGTGTGCGAGCCAGTGTGTGGTCGGGGGTGTTGTGTGTCGTCTGTGGTCGAGTGTGTGAGTCCTGGCCAAGGTTCTAGGGACTCGCCAGAAAAAGAGCCATCCGTTTTGCCAGCCACCAAAAAAAGTTGAGCAACCAATTTTGAGAATTTCATTTAGGCAAGGCATTTAGCAACGTTTTTTGTTTCCCTAAAAAAGGAATTATACATATTTTTTAAGATATATTTTTAAGGGGTTGGGAAGTCAAAGAGGTATGTCCCTCAGACTACGCTAGTTATATTATCTATCTATTTAAAAAGTTAATATTGTTTAAGCAAGTAATAAAATGGTAAAGAAATTCTATTTAAATCTTAAAAATTTAATAAAATTTTCTTTAAAATATTTGAGTCATTGCCATTTTCTAAATAAAGAATATTAATATTCCTTAAATAAATAATTTGAGAAATTATAAGTATTTTCCACACACGAGGTCGATACTTTTATGTCTGACTTTCAATAAAATATATAAAAAAGTTGATTAAAATAGATGGGCGCCACAGCCAGTTGTAGGAGAATTTTTGGGGATATCCTTTAAGGTGGCTGAAAGGGTGTGTGCGACACCCACTCAATCAGAAACACACACACTCTGGCACACACACACAAGCACAGCGATTCAATTTCCGTTGTCAGTTTCTGTCTTCATTTTGGCATTCGGTTTTGTTTTGACTGCGAAATCTTTTGTGGGCCAACTGTTGCCATGTGTATAGATTCCCACACAGTACACTGCGGGAAAAAATTATATCTGATGATATAAGGCAAGAAAAGTGTGACTAAAATGTAAATAATATTTTTTTATAATACTTTTTTACAGATTTTATCAGACATCTCAGTTGTTCCCATATTTTTGCTCCGTGTAATTTGAACTGGTGGCTCTGCATGCAGTTCCATTTATGCATTTGGTCCTTGGGCCACTTCGCAGCACCTCATCTTTCTTTTCGTGTCCTTTTTGCCCGTTCTCCTGGCCCAATCACTTGCCATTTCCCTCAATGACAAACAATTCAATTTGCCGCCGAAGTCCTTTCGAGAGCTCTGCGATAGCACGGCGCGTCGAGTCCTTTTTGGGTCCAAGTGCAGCAGGACCAGGACCTGCTCTATTCCGCTTTCAACCCTTATGCCCGTGTCTGCCATAGTTTTATTTCTTGTTATTTATCTTTTTTTTTGCCATTGATTGTTATAGTATTATTTGTTGTTGTTTATTACCTGTGCATTTCCAAGTGTTTTGTTTATAGAGGGAGAGAGAGATTGAAATTTTTTTTTTGGCTTTGTTTTGTGCGGGGCAAGGTCTGAGGGATTTCATTCTTATGACGCTGTAAATTATTCGCTGCCTGTCGATGGGCAAACTCATAAATAACAAATTTTTGAGGCATGTGAGTCCAAGGTACTCACCTCTCTCTCTGGCAAAATGTCAAAGAGAATTTTCGCAGCAATAGTTTTCCCTTTGTGTACTGTTGCCTCAAACTGAATTTTAATAAAATCCATTTAGCAGAATTTTCAAGGAGGAATAAATTTGCCTGTCAATCGGGTTAAGAGAATAGAATTTTTGGGCAGAAATAATGGCCTGTAGGGCGGAGCAAAATATCTGCATTTTTTGGGCATTTTCGTTGGCATTTTATTTTCCAATTTTGGTTCGTTAACTTTGGTTTTATGAAAAGGTACTGCATTTTTCTATAAAATAAATGTGAGTAGGTAAGAGAGTTGGCCCATTGACTCTAAGGTATTTACTTATTGTTTCATGAGTGCCTTTTGCATTTTTTCCTTTTCCTGGCAAATTTATAAGTTGTAGCTTTGCAAGTTTTCAAATAAAATGTGAAACAAGGTAATTCTTTTCACTTTTTCCCAATTTATTTCTTGAGGGGGAACTCAATTTACTTTTATTTTAAAATACGGTTAAATTCTTTCATGAATTTCTGACTTGTAAATAAATATAAAGGCTTTGTCAGCTTGAAAATTATTTAGTATTTCTTTGAATTGGGAGCCTCTTTCTATCTAATTTGAAGTTAAAATTAGAAATTCCATGTTGTGCTATTTTTCTATACAATTATTTTCCTTTTCCTCGTTTTTTTCTACATAATTTCCGCAAATACAATCAACATGTTTTAAAATCGTTACCCAATTGTTATTCTTTTGATCTCTTTTTGACCTCTTTTTTTCGGGCCTGGCTGTCGA
Organism: Drosophila tani; assembly: GCA_008042535.1. NCBI lineage: Eukaryota > Metazoa > Arthropoda > Insecta > Diptera > Drosophilidae > Drosophila > Drosophila tani. The sequence goes on from VNJO01007177.1 coordinate 65,458, forward strand.
TGAAGAGGCCTTTAAATATTCGCCGTAATTGAGGCCCGCTCAGGATATTTGCCCATCCCCTGCCACTCCGCCTTTCCCTCTCCGCTTTTCCTATTACCCGGGCCAATACAATTTCCAGCGCAAACAGCAAATGCGAACAACAATTGTAATTGGGCATTAACATAAGCAGGCGCCCGCAGAATGGAGCCGGATCCCTCACAGAAGGCACCCCCTGGCCATCCGCCCGCAGGTCCTGGCGCATGTTAAACATCAAGGATATATACGTATATATTGCCCTCCTCGTTCTGGGTGGCGCGCTTAAGCTCCCTCAGCTCTCATTTGAATGTTTCCATTTCGGGGCGTCAATTTATTGAATTTTAATTAATTTTATTGCCTGGCATTGTCGTAAAGCCCTTAATGATAGCATCGCTTGCCACCTCGGAACCTCGCAACATGGCAACCTCCCAGCCCCGCCACAGTGGAGCTGGTTACATTTTACTGCCAGATTATAATAAACAATTTGCATTCTTATCTAGGATTTATGCGGGTAGGGAAGCTTAACCTTAACCTGAACCTGAATTGTGTGGAATTTGCTTTTGTCATTTATTTGGCGTACAAATAAATTTAATGTTGAGTACTTTAAGTACTCATTTTAGGGAGATTTTACTTATTATGTATTTTTTAAATAAGATCAAGGTTTAATCACATTTTTCAATTCATTTTGAAACCTGCTTCTTTGCCAAAAATATATTCCATATTTATTTATTGGAAAACACGGTAAATAATAATTGTATAAGGGTTATGACACTGTATTGTTAATTTAAAAGAAAGAGTGTGACCGTAAAAGCAGCAAAACCAGATATAGTTGTCTCTTTCTGCGCTTTAATAAAACCTTAAGAGTAATGAATGCCACAATGCAGTGTCATAATCGAACTCCGGAAATTCTACACCCGATCGGCCCCAGTGTGCCTTGACTTGAATTTCAGACGGAAGACGGAAGCAAACGGGAACTGAAACATCACTTGAATTTCAGACGGAGACGAAAGCAGACGGGGTTGAAACATCACTTAAATCTCAAACGTAGACGGAAGCAGACGGGAACTAAAACATAACTCGGTGAATTGCTCGACCCTGTCATGGATTCCCATTGCTGTAATTATTACGGACCAATACACTGCGATTGTTGCCGTGTATCTCTCGGCACTGTGATCTTCAACATCGTCAGGAAGAACGTCCTGCCCACTAGTGATCAGCTGCTGGCCTACATGTCGCTGGCGATGGCCGCTTGGTTCGCCGTTATGTTCATCATCAAGTTCGGGCTGCGGCTGGTGAAGCCCATCCTCATGTTGGTGGCCACTGTGTTGCTGTACCGATTCTTGCGCACTTTCGACGATTCGGCCCCCAAGATGTCGAAGCTCCACATGGAACGTCCGAGCCTGTTCATGACGCCATTCAAGGCTGTGGAGCTGTTTATGCGTCTGCTGAACTGAGTCACTGATCTACATTCCATTGTTATAAATCCCATGCAAAGGGTACATATGTTCGTTTGTTTATAACCTGTTTTTGAGTACGTTTATACGTAGGTCTAGCAGATCTCAAAATTTCAAGAGCTATAAAAAAAAATATATAAAAGGAAACCCATTTAATTTGATTTTATTATTTAGTTTTCCAAGATTAGCTATTTAATTGGAAAATTCAGGTATTTAGTTATACTTTAACTATTCACCTATTTTATAATATATTTTTTCTTATACAAAGTTAATTTACTTGAAGTTTTTTTGAGAACATGTTGTTTTCCTTGCAATATCTCTAAGATTTTTCTTTTATATACAAATCCGTAAATGTCAAGTTATTGCTTTAACTTTAGGGAACTCTTTCCATTTCCTCTTCCCCTTCAAAGAGTCTTTACTGTACTCATTGCAAACATTATACAAATGCTAAAATTATGGAAACTGTTGACGCTCCAAAATAAAAACAAAAGTACCTGCAGTAACCCCCCAACACCAACGCCAACCCCAACCCCAAGCCCCAACCCCTTTGGGCAGATGTCAAGGCCAGAGCAATTGTAGACGCAGCTCATTATGCCAAGCGGATGCCACTTGGCATACATTTGACATCACGAAGAGATGAATCTCTGGCGCGGCCCGCAAAGCCACTCGAGGTCAGGTGCAAGGCCTGCCCACCGCCACCCCGCCCCGAGGGGCTGGGGTTGGTGGTGGTTAGCGGGATGGCGAACTTAATTTGTCGCCATTGCGTGGCCAATTAACACGCAACAATCGACGGCAAACGGCCAAGCAGGGTTAATCCAAAATAAAATGTCCCAACAATGACCCGACCCGTTATGAAAATGGCACTTAACCCCGAGGAAAGGATATATATACATAGCGAATAGCAACACGTCGCCGTTTTGCATGTCTAATGGTCATTCCAGCCACTTCAATCACTTCATCATATTATAGCATCGAATGGCTAGGTCCTTTCTTTTTCCTGTTCTTTTTTTTCCTTTGCTTTCCTTTCCTTTCCCGAAAATATACTGCGAATAAAAGGAGCCACGGGATACGCAAAAATGGGAATGCCTCTAGGCATCCCAACGGCCAAGCCAAGGAGCCCCATGAATGGGCCGCTTTTATTGCATTGCCAACATGAAAATAACGAATAAAAATTGAGTGGATTGCCCCCGGACTTGGAGTGCCAGAAGCAGGAAGGAGCCAGAAGCAGTCGGGGGTCTGAAACTGAAACTGAAACTGGAGCTAAGGATCCCGGGATAACGCCAAGGTGGTTGGGTAATGGCACCGCAAATCCTTTCCCCATAAGTCCAGTAATTGAGGCGCCGGGCCTAGGGATAGCAGGATTAGAGGGCTTACGATCCCCGGGATTACGAGATGGTTTCAAAAGGAGGCCAAGTGTAAGTACGCCAAGGAGTCGGAGGCAATAGAAAATTAGGATAAGCATTAGTTGGATGGGCGGGATAAGAAGCAGCACCTTTAGAAGGTTATTTGATATAAAAGCAAGTGGAAAACCAATCTAAATTACAAACGGAACATAAGCTTTTTAACCAACATACCGCAGGATTTTTCCTTTAGTTTATTATTCCATTAAAAATCAATCATCAGTTTGTGGGTTTCGACAATTCCTTCGATTCCTGAAGAATTCTGCAGTTCAATCAGTTTGTTTCACCGCAAATTATTCGCAGTTCAAGGCACTGCCTTCGCCTGTCTCTTTCTGCGGATATTGCCCCGTCCCTCTCTCTCTCTTTTTCTGGGGGGAGTGCCAAGTCCCTGGGAAAATTGCATTTGTCGTCGGCCATTGCAAACAGTTCCATTCCGTTTCCATTTCTGGCAGTATGGCAGCGTGGCTGCCTGACTGTATGTGTGTCCAAGTATGCCATGGGCTTCCGGCATTTGGCACTCGTTTCTAGACTTGCATCAACTTCCGCTGCCCGTCCTCTTTCTCCACCGCTCTTCCGCCGCACTCTTCCACCTTTTCCAGTGGACATGCCGGCAATTTACGCGAATTTCCGCTTGACGGAAATGCACAAAGTGAAAGCAGCCAAGGCAGGCAGGCGGGCGGGCTGGGCAGTCGGGGCAAAAAGCAAAACAACGACAACTTGAGCCTGTCATCACACGGGCTTGTTGCAACAGTTTGCAGGACGCCCGGAGTCCATCTCCGTCCCTCCGCCCTTCCCTCTTCGCCTCCGATTGGTTTATTCTATTAGATTCATTCGGGGAATCGGGGCCATATCGATAAGGAAAATTGAGTCAGCCGCTGCCTCGCAATGGGAATGGGAAAGCAGCAATGATGGAGTGGAAATCCTTTGGGGGGAGCCGAAATAGAATGGAAATGGGTTTGATTTGGTTCGAAATCTGAAAATTCACATCTCTGGGTGATTGAATGGAAACGAATTTGATTTGGTTGATTTCGGCAAAGAAATAACCTAATTTGTAACTAAATTGTTTGAAATAGGCTAAATTTTACCAAACTTTTAGCTTTAGAAAGCAGAATGGTCACACTGTTTCTGTTTTTAGGCTATTTAATAGGGTCACACAATTGCTGAAGCGAAGGTGATTTTGTTGATTTCCTAATAACCTAAATTGTAACTATCTTGTTGTAATGTGTTGTCTTTTACCTGACTTTTGGTTTTAGAAGACAGATTGGTCACACTGATTTTGTTTTTAGGTTGCTCTCTCTAAAATTAGTTAATACTCTATATTATATTATTTAAAAAATGAAGTTTAGTTAAGTTCTCGATTAATAACCTGTCAGATTTGAGCCGATTCCCAGGACTCTCTGACCGACGCTAATTCTAAGCCCCGAAAATAGGTCAAAGTCACAACTCCTTGCCAAAGTTTCAAAAGGGGGCTTTAATGCCGACTGATGAATGGACTTAACGCCCACCAATGTTGGCTAACACAAAAGCAAGTACATCCAGAGGCAGAGAGACACAAGGCATAACAGGCAATCAATTATTTGCGCATTATGCGATAATTACATATTCCGTCTATAAACGCCTTTTGTGTGTTGTTGGCCAAGACCACCTTTCAAGATTACCGTTACCTGCTTATTAGCGTTCGGCTGAGAAGTATGCTACGCAAATTGGCCAAGTGGCGCCGCACGTGAGGCCCGAAATTATACGCGACTAATGAGAGAGTGCTGCCGCCTCGCCTCGCTCCCACCGCGCAGGACTCGCTAAAAATAAAGCCAGTGGAGAATGAAACAAAACTATCCGAAAGTAATCCGCTGAAGTAGTTTCCTTCTGCTACCCAAAATGGGGGAAGAACTGCCAAGATTAGTTTCACAGCTTACAGCAATTTGTTGTGACTACAGGCAGCAGCAGCAGCAGTGGCAGCAGTGGCAGCGGCAACAAAAAGTTGCTCATATTGCGCTGGGCACACTGGAAAAAGTTCAAAGACCGGAAATCTCTGGAGACTGGGAAGAGATTATCTGAGACCTTGGAAGGGAAAGGCTGAGCAAGCGAAGGATACAAATGGTAGAATGTTTCGAAAAGAGAACTCTTTGATTTAAATTAATTGTATTAAATATTTAATTCTACTAAAAGTCTTAAGAAAGTTAATTATATTTTTGAAATAAAACAAGCATAGAAAAAAGAAAGGTATCACTTGGAATAATGACTTTTCTTAGTGCCTTTTTCTGAGTTGTAAATTCTTAATAAAAATGTACAATAAAAATGTAAATTTCCTTTCATTTCCTGCTCAGAATTTCTGCTTTTAATTTGAACTTAACTTCGCTTTATTCCCAGTACATTCAGTAGTACATTTATTTTTATTTTTTTTTGTTTCTGGCGGAAAAGTAGAACCGAAGCCAAAGCCGAAAGCCAAAAGCAGCAAACGTCGTCGTCAACATTTGGCTTAGCTGAGTTTCTGTCGCAGCAGGGGGGGGATGGCAGCTAAGGGGCTAAGGGGGCTGCCAACTACTGTAACTGTAATACTTTAAGCCTTTACGCAGACGACAACCAGCAGAAGAGTCGAGCGCGTGTGTGTTTGTGTGTGAGACGCGACCACAGTGCCAACCGCAAAATGCAATGATCCCACGCACAGTGGCGTAGTCAGTTCATTATGTGCACAGGAAAAGGGATTGCCCTACGCCCACTTAACCTCCATAGCCAAATCGTGTTGAAAAAATACTTGAAGTTAATAAAAATGTTAAATGAAGTCTTATTCTTAAACTACTTTCAGGCTTATACTTTGGGAAATGTGAATGAAATTTAAATAATAATAAAATAAAATATTTATAAATATAATAAGTTAAAAAATATATATATAAAATATAGTTAATTAGAAAAATATATAAGATTTATCTTTTTAAAGTAGTTTTCATACTGTAAATTATGAAAATTAAAACAAAAATAATTAAAGCCCATAAACTTGTTAGGGAACATTTCGAATATCACACAAACCTTTCCCTCTAATCACTTTTAAATTAATCTGTACTATTTTTAACACAATTTATTTATGTTTACCTTGTTTATTTTTTTTAAATTTTCCTGATATTTTCCTGGCCATTGCCCACTGTGCCATATGGACTACCAATGTTTTCTTGTTGCTGCCGCTGTTCTATTTTTATGCGACGTTGGCTAAACACTAAAAGTAGGCAAACAAACTGAGCTCCCCCGAGGGGCTGGGCGGGGGAGGGATGAGCAACCACAACAAAAACAGAAGCAGAGGCAGAGGTAGAGGCAGTGGCAGAAGCAACAAGGACATGGCATAAAAAGGATTTACCAAACTGAAACTGAAACTGAACTGGCGGCGGGCGGCGTCTTAGCAACTTTGTTGCGAGCTCCGAGGGCGTGGAGAGGCGATGCCGTGCGATGCCATGCTGGCCATATAGTACATCTGTTCGGATATGCTGCTACATGTGTTTGTTTCCACCGGCTAACGGGTTAAAGGGGCATATGGGGGGCGGGGTTTGGGCCAAGGCAGCACCTGCTGCTGCTGCTGCTGCTGGCCGGGAACTCTCCGCCATTCCGTTTCGGCCACTTGCCGTGTGCACTAATCACATTTGGGGCCACATTCGCGCAATGCCGACTTCGGACTGGGTCTCGGTCTCTTGATTTTGCTCTCTCCCTGGCATCCTGCGACTCCAAATACACCAAGGGAAATTTCGAAATTAATTAGAGACCTTGTTATATTTTATTTAAATTTTTTAAGCTCTTCCGAGGATATTTATTGGGACACCTTTATATTCCCTATCACACTTGAGAACTCTAAACTCTCTATATACATATCTTCAAACTCCCTAATTTCGCAAGCTTTTCCCTCAGTGCACGCCGGCCCGCATAGTTTCAGCAACTTGTTAGACATGCGCTTCCGCTTACGTTGTTTCCTTTTCCGCTTCCCGCCGCTTGCCGCAGTTGCCACTTCATTTTTTTCCCTTCCAGCTCTTGTTGCTTCTCTTTAGCCTTCCCTCCTTGTCCTATATTCTTCTCCTCCTCTTTTCTGGCCAGAATTTATGCGTGTCAGATTTTCATGGACACGCTCGCCCGCTGGCCGGGGGGCTGGGGGGTTGGGTGGTGGAAAAAGGGGAATCCCAGCAGCCACATGTGCGCCATAATTCAAACTTAACGGCGCTGCCAGCGAGGAGTGACTTGCAGCACCTGTGCTCCTCCAGCTTCTGCTCCAGCTCCTCCTCCAGCTCCTGCTCCAGCTCCGGTCGAGTGGGATTAGGCCCGGCCAGAAGATGATTTCGGCCCGAAAATATGTTGGCAGGATTTATTCCTTTTGGCCCGTGCCTTGGCCAGTGGGGCATAATTTGCTTAAATATTCATCTCAGGGGAGGCGCCTTCAGGCCGTGTGGCCATGGCGCCGGGAGATTAAATTTACTTAGGCTAATCATAATGCAGGGCCCGGTTTCGCTGTGATTTGAGTAATATCAAAATTAGTGGCTCCATTAGGTATAACCCCTTGGTTATTGGTGCTCTGAGTTCATTTTTACATTTTATATATACTATAAATAATATAAATAAATAAATGTTAAAAGTTCTCACCTTTACTATAACTTATTGGTTAAATGAAGAGAGTTTTTATGCCCCTAAAATATTTAATTTATCTTGTCACTCAAATTCATTTCAATTATCATTCTCAGCACATTTTTTGGGCCGGCACTTGAAAGGAATTTGTTCGTTGTTTGTTTGACTCTTTCAGAGTTTGCATTCTCGGAATGCCTTGGCTTCTGGTTTTAATGAAATATTCCACCGCCATTGCCATATTTCAATTATCAACTTAACCAAGTGCTTCGCACGCTTCTCATTTATTTCTGCTGCAAAAAAATTGCAGCAAGGATGAACAGGAAGTTTGAATACCCTTGGAGTTAAAAAGTATAAAATGCTACTTGAACTTTTTAATTCTGTATAAAATACAAAGAGGTGGCAATTAGACTTTCAAAAAGCATTAAGGGATCTCTTACAAGTTAAAAGATTAATTATAGAAATAATGTTGCAAATCTAGAAATTGTAGAATCATATAAAAAGAAGGATATTTAAATTTAATAAAAGAGAAAAATACATCCTTATTCCCTAATTTTATTTACCCAAAGCTAATGTATTTTCTTTGACAAACTTGGACGAAAAATTACTGCACCCTGGTGACTCCAAAGAGTATCCAAAATAAAATCAAAATAAAAAACAGAAAGCCAAAAAAATCCATTTGAAATTCCGCTTGGTTAGCGCTGCATGCCGGGGCCGCTTTTGACGGGGTTACCGCATTAAAAGCCCTAGAAAAAAAATAAATAAAAGAAAAATTATAAAAATAAAAAAAATGTAAATAGGATGGAGAAAAACAAATGCAAAACGACTTACGGCAAACAATTAAAACAAAAAAGGAAATAAAAAACAAGAAAGCAAGGCGGAGCGAAAGGAATCTTTTGATTAAGTGCTGTCTGCCGGCACAGGACGCAGGACGCAGGACGACGGTGGGCGTGGCCAGACAAAGGGCGTCAGCAATTAATTTATGAGGCCCACTCAACGCACACACACACACACAAGCATATTAATTAATTACTGTGATTTCTTTTAGCGCATTTGCTTTCGTTCTTTTCTGTTTTTTTTTTTATTCCCCGCCACGCCCCCCTATTTGCCAGCCCTTTTGATTTATGGACGTCGACTGCGCCGTATTTACTGCTTATTACAGAGCGCCAACAATAACAACAGTAACAATGCGGGCCAGGGCCCGGGCTGGGAAGGGGCTGTGGTGCGGTGTCAAGCGGGTGGAAATTGTGGGTCAGCCTGGCTGGGAATTTTTCCCGCAGAGAGGTCGCGAATACATTCCTGCCCCCGTCCCCGTTCCCGTCCTCCCACGTTGTCATTGCCGCTGTACTTTGTTTTGTTGCCTCTACTTTTCACTTTGTTTTGTTCCTTCATACCCGGGAATCCCCTGATCTTGAGGGGTATATGGGTTATTTTATTGACAAGGCATTTAAAAAGATTTTGTATAAAATACTACGATTATTAATATTCACAAATTGGAGGCAGTTCTGGGCTGATGAGGATACAGGCAACCCTGGAACCATAAAAGGAGGAGTTTATATCGGCAACATAAGCTTAATACTTGGAAAGCATTTTACAAATATTTCGGAATTGAATAGGTTAACAATTATATCTTTATTTATGCAAGCGGAGTTATTAGTTCAGCTCGATTTTATTATTCGATTTTATTATTATTTAAGCTGTTACTCTGCCCCTCTGCTACGCAGTCTTACATTTGTATATTATTCTCCGAACTTTCCATAATTTTTTCTATTAAAGACCAAGCAAATCAAGGTTAATCCTTAACCTAAATACTCCCAATCTTAAATATATTTTACACCAAACTCCCTAGTTACTTTTCTCCCTAAATACCAGGTATCCCTTAGTCTCCAGGCAACAATCTATATCTCCAACTTGTTTTGTTCGCTGTCTTGCTTTTTTCCCACAATGCGCTTTATGTGCACGTGGCGCGCCTTCGAGTGTCCATTGTCTCCGTGTCTGGTGGCCCCCCCCCACCCCACCCACTTTTCCAGCACTTTCCCTTCGCTTTTCTTTGGGGCCAATTGTCAACTGGCCAAGAACAACAACACGGGCATGGAAGCGAGCGACCAGGAACAACAATCAGTTAAGTTATCCTAAATAAACACATTTTCCAAGCACGCAGCGCCAGCAGTTTCCCACCCAAGCGTCCCAAACTCAAGCTGGGAAAACTCTGAAAGGGAAATTTGCTTTTGGTCTTTGCGCTGAGCAAACTGTTGCTGGCCAGCACCGAAAACCAAGGCTAAGACGACGACGAAGACGAAGACGGCGATGGCGACGGCGTTGTTGTCCAGGTTTCAAATTAAACTCGAAAGAAAAACAAATTAGGCAAACGCCGGACAAAGCGTTTCGTCTGCTGTTTACTCACTGGGAAAAAAGAGGGGGTGGGTCTTTAGGGGGGGTTTCTCTGAAAATTAAAAGAATTCGGACAAATGATTTGTCAGCGTCCCAGCCATGGTAATTGTAGCCACTCGAAGGAGCAGCCTCGAACTTAGTCTATAATGGACAGGGCTTGACTTGTGCTGCGGCCCTTACTTTACATGGATTCCCTGGCAAATTTCACATTAATTTTTTTTCGGTTTTCCGAGGGCATTAATCTTGTGGATGCATTTATCGATTTAATAATCGCTGCAATCGAAGGTAACGAGGTGGAAAGGTGTGACAGGTAGTTAAGCGCAAATGGAACTGCGCGATTTTGTGTCATTTGCATATTTCATAAACATCCACGTTTTGGTGCAAGTTTTTTGTCGGTTAACAAGTGCCGTTATATTGCAGTACAGTGCGTTTCATTACCTGCGATCTATGGAATTTATAATCGATAAGTTAGCATCACCGATAACTAAACGATTTCGATGATTGATAAAAGTGATTGATTGACCTAACTTGTTCTGCTTCATTTTTTTTTCTTTGCCTTATTGTTGTGAAACGCACTTTATCCTTTATTGCATATTGCAATGTCCATACAAGCATATGTTTATATATTTATATATGCGTCTGTATATAGGTCATATCAGCAGGCTTCAAGTTTGGCTGAAGCGCTTGAAAAAAACCTGCCAATGTGCAGGCCGTATGCAAATGAACATATCTGTGGGGAGATATGGAACGCATATGAAGCCCTTATATGCAAATACACTGATGGAAATATTTTGGCTTTGAATGAATAATATATAATTTAAGGTTTTCAAGAGGAATTTCCTAAGAAAACTGTATGTAACCTAAAGGAAAAACTAAACAACTATACTTATATATAAGAAAGGCAAATGAGAAAAAGGTTTATGGGGTTTCTATAAATTTCTAGACAAGTTGGGTTTTTTTTTTAAGAAAATTAGACAATAAATTTAAACTTTATATGGTCTATATTTATTTAAAAATATTCTCTTTGCATCTCTGACCTTGGCATACCTTCAGCATCCACCTGGTTTTCCTTGATGCAAGATCAGAGGCTTTCTTAAATACATTTGTGAAATGTTTCACCTTTTCAGTGTAGGTACACAGTATAGGTGTGTGTGTGTGGTGTGCGTGTGTAAATATATAAACACTAGCCAGGACCCTGTCTCATTTTCTGTGCATATATGTACATATATATGCATTATAGATGCAAAGTCTGTGGCCCACTGTCCCTTTGCTCTGTCCATCATCAAGGGGCGGTTCAGGGGCGTCGACTGGGCAGGCGGGCAGGGAAGACTCTCCTCTCGCACAGGCCATTTCATTTTTAATAGTTTCAGTCGACGGCGGCGGCATTTCATTTGCCGTTTGTTTACTTTGCAAACTGGGTCTCGTCTCGCCCTCCTGTCAGACCCCCTCGTGTCTTGCGTTTTCCGCAAATCAAACAGAAAACACAGCCAAAAAAAATGGGTGAAAAAATGTTGAAATTTCCTTTTCTTTTTTTTTTTTGCCCAGTTTTTGTTTTGTTCTTCAGCATTTATTGTTGATTTATGCGCTGCAGCGTTCACTTTAAGCCAGTCAGCGATAAACTTTACCTTTTTCCCAAACATTTTCCGCTTTTCCGGTAGGTAACAGGGCAGACCAATTAGTTCCGCAGTAAGGGACAGAAAAAGCTATTTAAATATGAAAATTAAACACTTTTAAGCCCGCAAAAGTGTCCTTCATACTAAAGGTAAATGTTTAGAAAAACACATTAAATCTTCTTTCAAATATTCCCAAATGGAAATAAGTTTTCGAAAAAATATAAATGTAAGAAACTTTAAATTTCAAGGCGTTTCCCGAGGCAGGTGCAAAATCGCTACACTTTAAAGTCAGCTAATACGTTGGCGCCGTCATCGTTGATGCCAATTATATATACATATATGATGTCACACGAGGCGCTGAGGCATAAACAAACAAACGACACACAGAGATACACACGCACACACGCACACACATACAGTGCACACACACAACTGATTTTTCCAAGCGCTGCAGAATTTAATGGGAGAGCAAAGGAGAGCGAAATAGGAACTAAGACGTTGACAGCTTAAGCCAACACACACACAGAGAAAAACACACACAAGACACACACTTTGGCAAGCGAATTGAATCAGGATAATGGAAAATCCTTACCACAGACAAAATTCTAATGATTTATATCGATAACCAATGAAAATCAGCCATAATTGGATTTTTTATAAATGCTTGAAGCTAGTTTATAGTAATATTATTTAATATAAATCAATAAGAATTGTGTGTAAATTATATTCTATAATTTTTTGAGGCAACATGATTTATAAGTACTAGTTTTAATTGATAACCCTTGCTAATCGGAGATATTTATTGGTTATCGGTCATAAATTGATTTTTTTACACATGCCTATTAACTTTATTTAGAATATTAGCTAATATAATTAATAAGAATCGTTCGGTAAATGTTTACTATAATTTTTCTTGGAAATATAAAAAAACCCTCGCTAATTGTTGATATTTATTGGTTATCTTCATAAATTTATTTTTTAATATATTCCCTTTATCAATATTGGCTTGTTAACTTTTATAATCAATTAAAATCTTTCCTCAAATGTTTTCTATAATTCTTTAAAAAAAATCCGATTGATAAATATCATATAAGGCTTAAATCCCACAGATTTTTTATCGATAACCAGCCATAATCGGGGGTATTTTTGGTTATCAAACAGAGCTTGATTTATTAATAAATATTTTGTAACAGTAATTCTTTCCGCCCTTCGATATGCGATGGTGCTTCATTGACAAACCATAAATCCAATAATCCTAGAAATCAATTCAAACTCGAAATGACTGAATCAAGTGTCTTTAAGGATAACGCCAAGGCCAGCCGAGTGACACATTTGTCGCCTGTGTGCCCATTGTGCCCGAGACTGCGTTGCGACTGTGTGTGTGTGTGTGTGCGTTAATCCGTTCATATTTTATGACCGTCGTATGCCATAAAATCAAAATAAAACCCAAGAGTCCCTGGCCAGGCCAGAGCAAAGGCAAAACCTAAAGCCAAAGCTAAAGCCAAAGCCAAAATCCAAGCCAAGCGTAGATGCTGTAGATGGAGCCATAGACCCCGGGCTTAAGCCAAGCATGCAGATGCTGAGTAACTGCACGTGTTTATATATAGTCGTAGTCGTAGTCATAGTTATAGTCGCAGTCGTGGCTATAAAACAGGATTTGCATAGCATCCCGGCCAGATTTGCATGCAGCGACGGCGGCGGCACTAAGTTTGACATTGTTGCTCATTGCGACCAACGAGCTGCATCTAATGCAAATGCACAAATGCGATTTATGACGAGCCACGAGATATACACACATGGCATGGCATCATCTTCCTCCTCTCTTGGCCAAACATAGAGCCATGTTTGTGCCCCGTGACACCCCACACTTGAACACGCATAGCTCGCAGAAACCTCGACAGGACCTCTGGCCCCTGCACCCGCCTTCGCCTCCGCCTCCGCGTCGTCATCCATCATCTGGCCTGTCTGTCAGCTGGCCCATTAACGCTCCTGGGTCCTGGTCGTGGGCCTGGGCCATGGTCATATCACATGACCGCCGCACCGGCTTAGGCCTCCCCCCAGTGGAAATTCAATGAAAAAATATTTGATTAATTGTCCCGAAATGGGAAAATGTTTACCTAGTTCCTGGTTTCGTTTACCACCGAAGGAAGTGGATTAGCTGTGGCTAAGCCTTCGGTTCGTTGGTTAGTCACTTTTTGTGAACCAACACAAAGTCTATATTGTTTGCCAGATTTTTTAAATATTATTTTCTGATTTATTTGCAGGGTCGTTTTCATTTTTGGAGCCTGGAAAATGTAAGTATTGCTAGTACCATGAAATATGCATAGCTAAAAATAGTGATGTGGGTCAGGGAATAGCTGAAAATATTTATTTCAATATTAAGTAAAATATATAAAATATATTAAAACTGTTTCCAAGAAAGAAGAGCGCCGATTTACCGAATTTATTGTGATTAGAAATTCACAAAAAGATTAGCAAGACGTAGAGGTGGCTTAGCAGGAGCGGCTGCTGTCAGCCTTGAGTTGCTAATCTCTGCCAGAGGATGAGAGGTAAAAGAGCAGCCCAGTGACAGGCGATCATCGTCTGCAGTTTAAAGCGAAACGCTCCCCAGAAATTTTCCTCTTAGCTCTCTTAGCTGGGGCCAAAAAGTATTCGATTTAAATATTTTATTGGTGCAAAAGTTTCGCTCTCTCTCTCTGGCCTGAAACCTCATTTTTTGGGTTACCTGCTCCTACTCTGGCCCTGGCTCCAATCCTCCCTAGCCTGCTGTCCAAGCCCCCCGGGGAAACTGTTGCATTATTCATTAGGGTTGGAGAACGCGCCGTGAAACAACATGGCGACGCCTGGCCCGGCTAACAACTTCCGGGTGGGGAGATCTGGACGGGAGCGGAAATTGCAAGCATGCCCAAATAATGACTCACCCAGACAATTCGGTGGGTGGGTGACTGGCACTGAGAGCGGGAGTGAGAGCCGGAGAGGTGGCCAAATCAGCGCACTTGTCAAACATGTTGATGGACACTTGAAAGGCAGCGTCGTCGCTGGGCCACCGGAATATAAGGAAGCCTCAAGCAGGGCCGGAAAAATAAAGGCCAGCGGTGGGCACTGGCCAAATTGCTTTTAAAAAATACGCTTTCCCAGCTTTCCCAGCTCTTGCCTTTCACATTTTATACGTTATGATGGGTATTGGGTTTTGAAAGCATATCGAATTTTCTTGAATGTATCACCTGATACCTGAAAGTAATAGTATTGAAATTATAAAATTTTAGGATAGTTTTGTATTATCACCAAAGGGAAATTTAAATTTTTAATATATATATAATACAAAGTTAATAATAATATAAGGAGTATAGAAGGTGCTATATGTGTAATACCATTTACTTGTATTATTACCAAAGGCAAATGCTTTTATAAGGCTTATATATAGGGTTTTAATGAACTTTAAATATATAATATATTTATTTTATTTCCCTCTGATGTTTTAATATAAGGAATACAGAAGGTGGCCTATGTTCACTACCTTCTACTTACTATTATTTTGTTGTTCTTCTTTTATTTTTTAATGGAAATTCTCTCTTGGGCCTAAAAATAGTTTCTCAACAGAGAGAGAGAGAAAGGGGGAGAGATATATGTGTGCTCGTGTGAGTCATAAAAGCGCCAGATATGAAATATGTTTAGTCTGCTGCCACCGAACTTCTCGTCTCCTCGAGCACAACATATTCATGGCGAGCAGGAATATCGAGCATACGCCATGTGGGGCGGGCAGCAGTCAGCCGTGCTGGCGCCGCCTGCTGTCAACGCAGTCAAGTTCCATTTGGATTTTCAAGTGGTTTATACCCGCACAGCCAACACACACCGTACATCATCTACTCAATATCACATGTGGCACTGCCACGGGCACGGGCACATACACACTCTCTCCCATATCAATTGCCGGCCATATCGGGCTGGGGCTGGGGCTCGGGCGATGTCTATCGCTCCGGCTATGGCCGCAAATGATTTATTTATTTATTTGCCTATTTGCCAAATGCAAAAAATGACGCAGCTGCCGCGATATCGCCATCGTGCCACGGCATCGTCCCTCACAGATCTATATTCCAATGCAAAAGCGCTACAAAAAAGTAAAACCCAAAAACGAAAAACGAAAAAAGAGAAAATACAATGTAAAAGTCGCAGAGAAAGGCAACAGCAGTTTTTCCCGCCAAGCAATTTGATTGAGCGGCGAATAGAACACATGTTCCGATGGGATTTTGGCATTTTGGCTGGGGATTTTCTAGGGGAAAGAACTTAACAGCAGGTTAAATGTGTTTTCTGGGAACTTAATCACATTCGTAAGTGGATTTAATCAAAGTTACAATTGATTCCAAAGAGATATTATATTGGGTATAAAGAATAGATAATATCTGAGAACTTTAAAATATGCTACTTTTTCATTAACCTCCGATTAACTCTAGTGTTAACTTATCTACAAGTCTCAAGTAACTATTAAGCCTTAATTTATATATTTATTGATTACAAAGTTCCCTAATTACTTTCTTCCTTTAAGGCACAAACCATTTATGTAAAACCCATTGCTTCCTACCTGCGGTTAACTTTAATCTGCACTTTAACTGGAAGAGTGCGTTGTTTTATTTATTCTTAGATGCAATATATATACCAGAAAATAAGGTGTTTCTCCCATTATTCCTATTAATGAAAGAGAGAATCATAAACTCAGCCTTAAATCCAGATTTGCTAACTAGATCCATTTGCAGCCATTTGACTGCCAGTCGGCTGTAATTAAAATGCCATATCTTCTCAGCAGTTCAGATTTATAGCCTTTGTCGAACATATAGTCGTATGTCTGTGGGAGAGGAGAGTATGTATTATTCCGTAATTGTATCCGTATCCCTTCTGCCCTCTGCGGACAATTACCGAATCTTTATTTGACAGACTGAGGAATGAACTGGCTCAAAGTTCTGAGTTTTGGGGAAATTGCCTCATTTCCCAGTGTGTTTGCCGGGGAAGTTTGCCTTGTCTCTCTCCTTCCTCCCTTTCTCCTTCGTTTTTTCCTCTCCCTTTTCCCGCTCCCGCTCCCTGGACGCTTGTCATTAATTACGAGCTTGGGCCAGAAGCTCGCCAGCTTCGGTAGATCATTAGTCCACTTGCTAATGGCCCACAAAACAAAGGAAATTTTCTTTCTCCCTGTCGATAGAGCTTCTCTCGCTCTCTCTTTTTCTCTTTTTCTCTATTTTTCCCTCTCTCTCTCTGGCTGCTTCTCTGTCGGTGGGCACTTAATTATGAAATTATGTCTTTTGTCATTTACTGTCTGCTTCCCGCAAAATGCGTTTTCCTAGATTTTCTCCAACAAATTCATTTTGGTTGTCTCGGCATTTTGTTTTTGGTTTTTTATTGAATTAAAGTAGGTATTGCTTGTTGGGGAAATTTCAATTTAGATAGGGAATTGTTTGAATATTTAAAGAACATATTTAACCTTATATTTATTTATATTTATATTTATTTATCCTTACAAGAAATATTTTAATAATTATGAAAGTTCTTTTAAAGAAAGTTTATTTTTGAAGTAACAAAAAAGATTTTCCCAGACACATAAATATTATAATTGTTTACATAGTTAGTAAATAATGATTCTAGCAATATCTAAATATTATTTCCTCAGAGACATTCCCCTTTCTCTAGGCTCCACTGTACTTGATTTAGTTGCCAAAGTTGCGGGGGCGTTGAGGTGCGGTGGCAACTGGAAACACATGTTGCTAGCGGGACTTGTGGTGGCTGGGTGGTCTCCCCCTGGCTCTTCTCCGGGGGCTGCTCCTTTCTTGGGTCCTTTGAATGGCGCAACAGCTGCTGCTGGTTGTAATTTGGCAGCAGCACCAACAGCCACGCCCACATCCTCGACAGCCGCCGCCCACAAAGCCAGCAGCTCCTCGTCTAATTGCGTCTCTCGGCTGCGTTGCGTTGCGTTCTGCGGGAATTCTTCAGTCTCAGCCCGAGTCTCGGTCTCAGTCTCAGCCCCAGTCTCAGCCTCAGTTTCAGCCTTTGGCTGGCTGAAATGAAATTTACATTTTTGACTTCATTTAACTTGGCAACTGTGGCGGCTGAGTGGTGCAGGCTTTGTGGCACGCTGACATATGCCAATTGACTTGCCACTTGGTAATTTAATATGTGTGCTTTCAGTGCTCAGTTGAAGCCCCATTACGAGTCCCGTTCCCCGCTCCCCGTTCCCCATTCCCGTCCCCACAACTCGTTAACTTTCATCCCAATGTTTGGGCCCGCAGCTGCCAAGGACGCCGAAGCCATTGTTCATTCATTCTTGTCGCAAAAGTGGGCAAATTTGAGGGGTATTTGCGGGGTAAATCAAAGTGAACATTTCACTTGGCCAAGTCCGGCGCGAAGCCATTGTCCGATGGCCTTATGCAACTTTAATTGAATTGCACGCTAAGCCGGAGGGCCAGGACACGGACACGGACACGGACAGGGACACGGACAGGGACACGGGCAAGGACATGGACATCGACATGAATGTGGATGTGGTTGTGAATAGTGGCAGGAACGGGCACTGAAATAAATTGGGTGCTTCTCCCTCAATAAACCAAAATCAAAGCACCTCATAAATATCTTGAAGGATGTATTCACTTATGAGCGGAAAGCACAGGCACTGGTCTCTATAAAATCTTAGTTTCTTAACGATGATGTTACTCGGTTAAACACCTGAAGTAAAGCAAATTGAATTAAAAAATAAAGTAGAAAAACAAAGACACTCGACTCCGAGCAAATGAAATTTAAAAATAAATAAATTAACATTATAAAAGCAACAGAAAATGTATTTAAAATATTTAGAAAATATTTTTAGACGCTCAACTACAAGTTCTAGAATCTATACTGGGAATCCATTCTGGGAAATGGACGTAATGCCTCAAGTATAGCAAATAGAATTTAAAAATAATAAAATAAATTTAAATTAAAAAAGTAACAGGCAATCTATTCGTCAACGAAACCCTGGAATGCAACCAACTCGCCACCAATTCGCAGGAGTATGAAACATCCAAGCACAGCAAACTTACAAAAAAACGAGAAAGAAAGCTAACTTCGGTAAACCGAAGTTGGTATACCCTTGCAGTCTGTAATTGGATCATTGAAAATCGAACCATTTTAGTAATGTTGAAAAAACATCGAATTTTGTAAATTTTACATTTTACATGTAGAATTTTACATTTTCATATAAATGGACCGATCGATTCTATGGCAGCTATATGATATAGTGGACCGATCTTAATGAAATTAAAACCGTAATTCTAGAACCTTAAAAAACTGCTATGTCTTAAAATTTATAGAAATTCGTTGAAAAACAGAGAAGTTAAATTTTTTTTTACATTAATTTCGCCATCATTCCTATGGCAGCTATAGGATATAGTAGTCCGATTTCGGTCGTTCCGACATATATACTGCGTGCTAAAGAAATAAGACTATGCTGAAAATTTCAGCTCGATAGCTCAAAAACTGAGAGACTAGTTCGCGTAGAAACCGACAGACGGACAGACGGACAGACGGACAGACGGACAGACGGACAGACAGACGGACATGGCT
>VNJO01007188.1:0-62423 GCA_008042535.1 Drosophila tani
GTCGTTGTACATATCATAAACTGAATTACAGCTGGAGAATTTTTTAATTGTCCACAATTACATTTTAATTAAGTTAATAAGCATTTAATTTGAACTCACATGCAACTGTTGTGGGTTTGAGATTTATAGTTTACGAAATACCTTTTATTGAGACAAATGCGACTTCCTTTAAGCTAATTAAATTATTTCTTACTTACAAAAGAAATTGTTTTGTTTTCTGTTTGTAAGAAGGTTCCTTAAAAAAGGCAATACTTTTCATGATTTAAACCTTGACCAGGCTAACTGAATAGCCAGTTACGTGGCCAACCTTCGCCGCTTGGCCTACATTACGAAGCGCAATGCTCTTTTGGCTGCGAGCATATTTGGCACCGCGCTTGTCCAAGTACTGATCCATCCTGACATGCCGGCAGTGGCAGTGGCAATCGCTTCATTTCGGAACCCCATCTCCGGATCCCGAGGCCACCAATCACACCCGAAATTCCCTGCAATGCTGCGCCGCCCGACGTGGATGTAAAGCTAACATGTCTATGCCTACATGCTAATATGTCTGACAGTTGGTTTCGATTTGGGTTCGGGACTCGGTCCTCGGTCGTCCTGCTGCTCCTGCTCCTGCCGCTGCTTATCCTGCCAGCTTAACTGTCATGCAACTACAGCATGGAACGCAAAGTATCTATGGGTTTTTGGGGGCGGGCTTGTAGGAACCGGGGCCGGGCCGGAGCCGGATCCGGATGCGGCTGCGAGTTTGCTGCGACCGCCGAAGGACTCTATAGAGGGCTTGTCCTTCTGGTGACAGCCACATGCCGTCCACATACCCCTGGCATCGTCGAAATGCCGAACCAAAAAGGCGAAAAATAAATAAAATAGAATGCTAAAAATTCAATTTGCAAAACGTTATCCGTGGGATTTACATAAAGCAGTCATTTTGAAGTTATACGCATCCCCGAAACTTTTCCTCTTCGCCCGCCTTTCACACTCTGCTTCTTTTTAGAGGATTTTCTATATATCTAAGTATGTATATATGGGATTCTGGTATTTCTGTACACAGCAAATAAATCTAAATAATTTATTTTAAATTCTAAACTAATTATTAGTCATTATGTCTAATAATGGATTTAAGTAGTGAAGACACAAATTTCATTTTGCGATCTTTTATCTATTCTCCATAATAATTGGCAAAAAATAATCAGTATTTAGATTTGTTGTTTAAAATAAAACTATTTCCGTGGCTTCAAATTAACAAAGTAAAGAGAAAGCTGCCTAAATAAGATTAGTTAATATTTGTTCAAGCTTATTAATTGCTTTAACATTTTTATTCATTTTTTCCAGCCCTTATATCGCAGTGTAAATTTTTTGAGCGTTCGACGGGGGAAACTTAACGCAGAGAGTGTTACCCTCGTTGAGGGCAAAGCCGCTGCCATGTCAATAACTTGGCTTGTATTAGTCATTTGAGCGCCTCCCCCAATTTGAATCATCCAGCTATCCAGCAATCCAGCTCCCCTTCTCGTCCTTCGTAATTCGAAATTTTTTACTGCGAATAGACGATTGAGTTTGGGTTGGCAAATGGAAAACCATCAAATTTATTGAAATCACTTGCTTCTGCTTCTGAGACTCTGGCCGGGCTTAAATGTCCTCCTGGCAGCCGTCTGGGGCCGTATCAGTCGCATCCTTTGCTATTGTAAACATCAAATCACAGACAGTAAAACCTTAACACACTCCCCACGCACACCCACACGCACACGCATCTGGATCGGATACATGGAGACACGTTCAGGCGGATCCAGGATACCGCACACACACACGCACATAAACATAAACGTAAACGTAAACATAAACAGGGAGAGAGAGAGAGATGCGTCTGGGCGAATGTCCTTTTCGGTCATGCGGGCAGAGCCATTCCCCCAGCAAGAGCCTTTCACTCCAATCGTTCCATTCGTCAATCCCCGTCAGTGGTTGTCGATGCGCTGTAAATTCTGTTCAATTTTCTAAAAAGTTTTCGCCGAAATTGACTTCGGTTGTTATCCAAAAGAGGAGGCGAAAAAAAGGGAAAAGTTGCAAAAAACAAGTCGAGTTTTGAGTATAATAAATAAGATGTGGAGGAGATTCCAAATGATACTGTTAAGTCGAAGGTTGAGAGCCTCTACATTTCGATATTGAAATGATAATAATATTTATTTAAATGTTTAATTATTTTAACTCGTTTAGGAAAGCGGTTTTGAGATATAAAAAGTTATCTCGTTACGTGTTACTTAAAAAAAAGAGTAAATAAATATTTCCAATAATCTCAGAGTTCGACTAATAGTCAAAATAAAGAAATACCAAGTCACATTATCATTTATTTCCTGCAACATTTATCTATCTTATCTACTGATTGAATAATGCGATATATACCCCCAACTCACAGCCGATATGCTCGACTGACACATACCACTTATTTATTGAGTCCAGGAAACCACAGTCGCACTGACAGCCTTCCGCCTTCCGCTGTCCTTCGTCCTGTGCTCCATCTTCATTCGCCGTCCTCGTTTCCTGACCATTTTCCGTGTGTCATTTTGCAAATGTTGTCAGCTGAAGAAGTGTCCGGCCAACGACGGCGAGACGACGGCGCCACAGATACCGAGGGCAGAGTGCGGTCTGCGGATAAGGAATCAATAAACTTGGCCAGTGGTTAGCAGAAATCTTGAATACAAATATTTTACAATGTTTACAATGTTTGCAGAGTGCGGGCGCTGGCCTGTCTCCTTCACCTGGCTTTCGCCTTTATCGAGCAATAAAAATTCAATTCAGTTCGAAGGAGAACGGTGGTGGGTATCGGGGATTGGGGAAGGGACAACAGCAATGATAGTTATGTGTGGGAAAGGAGGAGGAGATGGGGCTGAGGGTCCCAGCGCAGTGCTTAAATATTCACATATCGCAAATTCAATTGAACGCAACGCCCTGGATAACGCAGGACACGGGCCCGGCTTGTGTCCTGGCAGCCACGCAATGCCAAGGATAAAACGGTGTTGACAACAACTATGGGAATACCGGCACACACATACACGCAAGTGGATGGAGGAAAAGGCGGCGGGCCCAGACAACATCTACGAGAAACGTAACTTTTTATATGTTAAAAAGGATTTGCGGTTAAGCCGAATGGACAATGGCAAGGACTCGCACACGCAAACAGTGACTGCGAAAAGTCCCGCAACTGGTTGCATTTTTCCCCCCACGGACAGCCGGCGTCTGATAGCATCTGCACATATCCCCCGGATGGAGACTGAGCCTCGAATGGTTGGGCCACTAATAGGGATCAACATTGGTCAGCCTCTTGAGACATCCCTGCCACATCGCAGGTGCACGCTGCCGGCGGCTCCCTCAGTTTATCCTCGTTATCCACCTTCCTCTGGAGCTACTTGGAGCCCGGCGGGGTAGGTTGTTTCTTTGTAAACAAGTTTCTATAAAAGGGTAAACAAGCTGCTTAAAACGGGCGGGAAATGGTCTGCAATTGTGAAACTATTTTCCGGAAAACAAATTAAATCCCTTCGAATAAATGAAAAGTTTTGACAGGGCTTTGGAAAAAGAAGAAATAGGATTTAAAATTGAGACTTTGGAACCATAAAATATACTAGTTTTCCTGTAAAATCAATCGGTATCCTCCAGTCGCCATGCAGGACTCCATAGTTACCTAACTTGTTTTTATCCCTAGTTCTTCTCCCTTTCTATTTCACCCCCTAGCTTTTCCTGTGCCCCTTTTAGACTCTGCTAATAGGAAAAAAAGTTATTACGCATACGCCACGTATTGTAATTATTTTAAAAGCGAGAAATAATCGCATCAAAGTGAATTAAATTAAAACTTCCCGGGCATTGCGTAAATCACACGTTTCCCGGCCGCCAAAATGGGGGTAAGTGACATAGGGTGACAGGAGCTCGAATAGGGGTTGGATACAAAGTGTTCTCTTCTGGGGGGGGAGAGGGTGCTGCTGGTGCGTAAGCTGCACATGCTGAAATTCACTTAAGGATTCGCCGGCGAGGCTCGTAAAAGGCAGAAATCAAAAGGAAAACTTTTTCGTTGCTGAAAAATGTGCAGGGAACGTGCCGCGCGCGGTGGGAAGGCACTAACGCGCCGACCGAAGTGATTTTAACGCAATGCAAATGCCTCAAGGAGGTGGGGGGCTGTGAAAAGCGGGGAGGGAGTGGTAAATTAATGGCGCTTAACTCCATGTTTACAAGACGAATGTGCACGGAGCAGCGGAGCAGCGATCCCGCGACACAAACACGTGCTGCTGATGCAGAAGCGTCTTTCTGCCGTCGGCATCCTCCGGAGTCCTGTGACTGATGGCCGTATGCAAATGTCCTGATGACAGGCGTCAGCAGGCGAGGCATCCCCTCCACCTATGAGCAACTGCGAGACACAGAGCCGATTAAAAGTTGCCATGACAGCACCGTCACAACCCATCGCATCCTGCGTCTCGTTCGAATCAGCCAAATCTATTTGCACAGCAAAGGCATTAAATTAGAGTCAACAGTGCTAAAAATAAGAGAAATCTGGCTTATAAACGAACATAATTAAATAATTTGAATCAATGCGAGTCGGAATAAATTGAATTTAAAAGCAGAGAAGGAGGATATCTCATTACTTTAGACTTTCAGTGCAATAAATGCTGTTCCCTCTATAGTACTTAATGTTTTATTTTCTTGTAGCTCAAGCTACAAGAATACTAATTTATTAAAGAAAGTTTACTTTTTCATGCCAATTATAATAGTCTTACCATGAAACTACGCACTCCCTTACCATAAACCCATCATTATGTCCTAGTTCAAGCTCCTTCGCAACATAAGCCACTGGGAATTCAAATCTTTTCTTGAAATCAAGACGTCATTCAGCGTGCGGGGAAAACTTCTTGCATTACTACCCCTTCCCACTTTCACCTGCTTTCTGCCCCATTCCTAGCTGTCCTGAAACTTTGCAAGCAGCCATTAGAATAAGTGCAATAATTATATCACTAATGTGCACTTACAATTGTTGACTTTTCGTCTTGGCAGTGTGGGGCAGGGTCACGCCCAGTCCCTCGGGCACCGAACAACTCCGATTTATTGGCACTGAGTTGGAGCCCGGAAGGTGAAATGCGTTATTTGAAAATTTATCGACGCTGTGGGAATGTTATTACGGTAAAATCAATAGCAAATATTGACAGACCCGAAAGCTGAGGTCAGGGCTGCTTTAAAGGGCGGCGGGAGCCCAACCCAGCCCAGCTCAGACCAGCCCCCAAACCAATCCAATATTATCGCGATGTTTGATGAAAGGCACGTGACATTTAAATTTTTTATATACCTCGCCGGGTAGACGGGCGTTATTCAGCGGTTGAGGAGGGGTACTTATAGGTCGGTTGGGCACGAGGACGAAACAAATCAGAAGCGAAATGCTCTCGATACACAGAAATTTATACAGAAAAATCATTGAAGCGACTTCAATGAAGATGGCAATGATGGCAATGGCGATGGCGATGATGATGATGGCGATGGCGCTGGGCCGAATTGGGGCGTGGCGCGACCATGACTGATGGCAAATGCTGCAGTTGGGATATAGACAAATACAATGGGGACGCCGTGGGTGCGGGGGAGCTGGCTGTGTAGATAGCACATAACAAGCTCAATCAAAGACAAAAAGCAAAAAAAAAAAAAACATCAAATCAGCACACACACATACACTCTCACCACTCTCATAGGATATGCGGAGGCTGAGGGGCTGAAGGACGCACTACGATTGGATTTGTATTGATATAAATTGCTGGAGCGTCTAACGCGAATTACAGCTGCGCGGCGGTCGGAAAAGGGCGACGACGGCAAACAGAAACGGGAGCAGGACGAGTTCGAGGACATCAACAATCATGGCCAGCGAAATGAAAATAAAGAAATAATCAAATCAAGCAGCATATTGATTGATTATGCACCATAAATAATGAATAAATATGAACTGGAGCAAAACAAAAATCAAGGCGAAAAAAAATGTCTATTCAGAAGGCAACTAAAGTGCCGCGCAAAAAGGATTAGCCGGCGAGGGCTTCGTCCTTTTCAGGGGCCTCTACACACACACACACACACACAGGTGGCTCAGACAGCATCCAGGTCTTGAGCTCGGAAATCGTAATTTATTTGACATTGCGCATACGCCATGTGAACCAAGTCAAACAGTGTGGAAACGGAGTTGGAGTTGCTTTAACGTAATGATTTCGTAATTGTATTTGCCGAGTGTGTGCGGGATGTGAGAGCCGGGGCCTGTCTTATTTATTTAGAACGAAATAAATGTGTGTGAGGAGTATAAAAGAGTCCTTAGGCTGCATCATATGGGTTTAATCGAAAGCGGCTTAGAAAGTCCTGTTGTTATAAATAATGCATTAAGGGGGCTTGAAGAAATAACTAAAGTTATAAACAAAATTTAAGTATACTTCCAGGACAACCTCCTCTTTTTTACCTAATATCTCCAACACATTATATTTTCTATTCAAGAGTATTTAACCTTCTTGGTTCAATCGCCTAAATGCCATTTCGCCTTGTGTTTAGTTTAAATTTATGTGTGCCAGCGCAGCGATTTATATTTAATTAAATAAGCTGCTGCATGTGCATGCTCCTCAATGCGCATATATGTGTATAGTAGATGTGTATGTTTGTGTTGTCTAAATCTAAATAGGAAATGCGATAAGTTATGCCAGAAGGGGAGAACAGTGTAATTTGAGTGAATGTGGGGATTGTACATTTCTTGGGGGCGTAATTTATGCATTAATTTCAACTTAGGAGAAAGACATCATCTGCTTCCATCTAAACAAGCTATTGTTTATCAATTTTATATATACATATGTTCGCATCGCTCGAAATCTGATTAAATGCTGGCTAATCGAAAATGTATGAGTTATTTGCATAAATGATTAGCTCCGAGACCGAACTATATCGCTCTCTTCATTTATTTTTCGCCACTCTACGTCCCGGTTCCTGTCAAATGAAAATGAAAACGTTGCGAAAAAATACGAGAAGTACGAAGCGGGAAATTCCGCCACACGGAAAAGTTTCGGTGCAAATTTTTCGTGTATATATTTTTGCGGATTGTTTTGTTTTCTTTCCACTGGATCCTTTATGGCTGGTGGACTCCAGCTCCTCTGTACGTATATATGCGTGTGTATGTGTGTGTGAGTTTGGAATGCGGCAAATTGCTCTGAAACGAGCAACAACAGAGAGCGAGCGAGAGGCAGCTGCGTTTTCCCTCGTGGACTGCAAGTTGGGTTGAAAATTAAATACCAATTTTTGGTACATGGCGCTGGCCCTTTGTTGTTCCCGGCACTTTTGCCTGCTGACTGGTTGCAACATTTCAAATAACATTTCAACTTTTCAGCACTCGCCATCGTCAGCAGACAAAATTCTGCTTCGTTTGGTTTTCCCGGCTTTTCCCTTGCCCTTTCCACCTCTTCGGGTTTCCCACGCGCTCGCCTCTGCAGCGGCATTTATTTATTTGTATTTGTGCGCGCAGCTCAATTACGTTTAACGCTTTTGACGTTTTACAACATGGCCAATACCCGCACACACACGAGCACTCCCACTGGCTCACACGTACAGCGAGAGGGTCCAGTTGAGTCGCTGATTGCGGCGGACAGCAGGACCTGCCACCGTCCTCGCTCCTTTTCGCACAAACCTTTTTGGAAATTGTTGAAATTTTTCAACCATGTTTCGTATTTCTGCTACACTAACCGATAGGTCTTCGATTTTGAGTTGCACTCTGTTGCAAAAATAAGGGAATTAATAACTAAATATATTAAAAATGTTTAAAATACCTTACATTAAATAATATGGAAATCATTACATATATTTCTGTAAAAATAATAAAGAAATAAAAATAAAAAAGGTTTATTAATTATAAATTATTTTATTTAATTAATATTACAATTATTAATTATTTAATTTATACCAGTTGGTAACCAAAATATTGGCAACATGTAAATCAAATTAAATTAATTTAAATTGTGCACAAATATTGATTGCATATACTAATTTATTATTTTTCCAATTTAACTTAGTCTTAAATCCTCATATAAATGCAAGGGCCTCCAGTCTCCTTTACGTTTACCTTGCCATTTCTCCCAGTGTACTCGGTTGCGCTTAATTGGTTCTGTCAGCAGCAGCAAAGACGGCAGCAGGAGCAGCAGGGGCAGATTAAAAAAGTTCTCCTAAAATAACATTAGCAGCATGTCCAATGCCAGAGGTTGGCAGGCAATCCAGGATCCCGGGACTGGGACTGGGACTGGGCAGCAAGGAAAGAGTGGAATTTAAAGCATGTGCCGGAGCTGGGCAAACAATTTGCTTAGTTATTGATATGAGAGCAGCGCAAGAAATCAAGAAAACACAGAAAGGGCACCGAGAGAGAGAGCAAGAGAGATAGCATCGCAGAGGAGAAGGAGACAGACGGGACGGCACTGCGGCACTTCATTTCCGGGCTTCCGTTTTTCTAATAATGAGAGTTTGCCGTAATCTCGCGAAATGTACAATCAGAGGGCAGGAGTGGCCAGGACCCGGGCGCCACGACCAGCAACTGGCACGTGAACAATGTGAGTATTTTTCGATTCGAGAGCAGGGCAAGGAAAGGAAAGGAATGAAAAGGAAAGACTTGAAGCCCCGGTCCTTGTGTCCTGTGTAAGTGCGCTCATTCGTATCAAAAAGAGTCACGTACAAATGGCAGCCATGGCAGCCAGACTCTGCCTCGCCTCGCCTCGTTCCGTCCGCTTTACAGTTTTGCACTCAATTGCTTATGAAATTAATAGGATATGTCAGTGGTTAGTATTGACCGGAAGTAATACAATTGATAAGGATTATGGATGTCCAACTCGGTGCTGCTGCCGCTCTGGCATGTGCGTGCCTTGACTCCTTAATATCCTGCCGAGAGCCAGCAATCTCCTCTGATCTCCACGTGCCCCCTCCTCTCTCGCCGTCTGTCACTCATCATCGGCTTGGCCAACTGGGCGTATGAGTGTTATTGACGTGTGTGTCCTGTTGTGTTCCTGTTTCCCAGTGGTTATTGGCTTAGCCGCAAATTAGCATATATAATGCAGCAGGCGGTCAGCAGAAGCTGTACCCCCTCGAAATCCCCCACACACCCCCAGAGGACAGCCCTCCGGACGGACACCCGCACACGCACCGGCCATTGTTCAACACGGCGTATGCGCAATTATTAATTCAGAGTTTTCATTATGCTTGCAGCGAGCCACGCTTATTGTTCGGCCGGCTGCGGTCGTCGATGTTGTTTTTATTTAAATAATTTAATTGCTTTTCGATTTGTTTACAAGTTGAAAATGCAAATTTGCTGCCTAGGCCGCGGGGCAGTAAATTGACTACGATTTAAGCCGCGCGTTAATCCTTTCCCCACGTAAATGAGTAGGCAGCACGGTACAGTGGGGGTCATTACAATAGTAGGGAAGTATTATAATTTCTTTTTTTAAATTATAATATTTTACGAACTACTTATTGGGGGCTAGTAGATCGTTTTACTTGTGATGAATAAACTAAATAAATAGTATAAAAACATAATGTATTTATATTTAAGTTAAAATAAAAATAGCTTTAGTTCAAGTGTTAATATAGCTTTATTATATTATTTTTTCTTATTTAGAAATCTAAATAAGGAACAATTCAACCAACCTATTCAACTGCCTTGAAATATCCGTAAAACATTTCAATATATGTATGTACATGGTGTGTGCTCGAAGCAAACACAGCGTGCTCATAATAAAATTAACAATTGCGTCTATAAATTTAAATGCACAGCATTTATGTATGTATGTATATAGATATTTTTTAATAAATAAATAATAATTGTTGCTTCTGTGGCTTGCATCGATCGATTTTCCAAATTCCCAGCAAGTGGCTATCTCTGGCCCCAATAATATTTACATTTGCAATATCCACAGGCAGCCAGATTTCCACTGGCTGCTTACATAACCACATTAGGCCAAGAGGCAGAGAGCCAAGTCAAAGCTGGGAGCCAATTCAATTTGTTTGTCTCACTATCAGACGAACATCCGCTGACGCCGTCGTTTCCTTCAGCTCTTCTTCCTCCACACCATGGCAGTATCCTAGTATCCTAGTATCCTAGTATCCTTGACTATTCCCAGGCTGCAGCTGCAGCTGCTGGAGGAGATGCTCGGCTGCCGGAAATTATTATTGGTTTGTTAGAGCGAGTTGCTGATCCAAAGATCCCAGTGGTAAACTCTCAGCGGCGCACTGATGAAGCTAACCAAAAAAGTTTCCCAGCGCCATCTCTATCGGATGCTCTGGGTCTCTGTCCCTTTTCTTTAGTACCTGGTAATAGTTTTGGGTATATTTCTGTATATTTGAGTCTTACTTAATTCTATAGTTATCTGATACGTAATCCGTTAATTCTTACTCGGCTAGCTTCATAATTCTTTATATTTTTTGGCCATTCTCCCCTAAATATTTCCCAAAATTCCAAGGAATGGGTATCTTCCAGTCCGCATAAGTAGCCCAATAAAGACATACATATATTTCCTTTTTCACAGCCAAGACGAAGTTAACTTTTGCCATCGCAACGCATTGCCCGGCCATTGTCTCTGGCTCCAGAGGAAAAACTTTGCTCATGAACTTAATGCCGGAGGTGAGGGTTGCAAGGGGCTGAGGGCTTCGCAGGATGGGGCGATGGAGGTGCATAATGCGTGGCAGATTCCCAGGGGTGAGGGCGGGGAGCACGCATCCTGATGACTTTGGGCATTATTCTTAAATCCGATCCAATTAAAATGCAGCCAACTTGCATATGCAATGCAATTTAATTAACGTCGCTGGGGGATTTTTGTTTACTGCCCTTTTTGCCACTGATCCACTCGTGCCTTCGCTCCTTTCAGCCGCTCCGCCTCTGGTCAGCTTCGAAAAGCATATAAATATCCACTCAGACATCCGTGTGTGTGCGTGAGTGTGTGCCTGGCCAGCATATCCTTCATATCCTTCAGTTCATTATGCAACAATTATGCAGAGCAAAGCATGCGTTTAATCTTTTACCCAACACACGTACATACGCATTACGTAACCATCTATCTGCCTCTCCCTTTCGCTCTCTTTTGGAATTTTCTGTGCGATTTAATACGCATTTAAATGCAAATTTATATACGAAATTATCTACGTGAAGAAATCTTCAGGTTTTCAGGTTTTCAGGTTTTAATAACATTTTCCCGAATCACCAACAATCATTCAGTGATAATATATTTTTACCCCACTTTTTCTCCTTTTTTGTGCGCTTGTGTAATGAAAGGAAAAATTAAAAAGGCAGTTTAAGGGATTTTCAGCGAGGCAAAGTGGGGTTTTTAACTTGCCACAGCTTATTAAAATGGAAAACTTAATTTAATCGAGGTGATATTTTGCCACCGACTTAAATTTAAATATATTTGCACATATTTCAAGAGGGGTTCTAATGTTTCTGTGAAAAACTGGAGAGGTATTGTTTAATAAGTTAAATAGAGCAAGAGAAAAATGCATGGTTAAATAATTTTAATTAATTTAGAAATACATTGAAAGTGGAATTAATTTGTCAAGCTTACTCCTATTAAACTCTGTTCAAAGTTACTTACATATATCTACATTGTCACTAACATAAACTAAATTAGAAAACAGTTCATTCATGAATTCACATCAAAGGTTAACTAATTGCGCAACAATAATTTTTATAATTAAAAAGAAAAAGACAATTAAAATTCAGCCTACGTACAAATATTAGCTGTTTATTCGTTAGCAAATAAATAAAATAAATAAATTATATCTCTTTGCAGTTAATATAAGGGTGAACATCCCCCGTCATTTTTCCCATTCCACATTAATGAAAAATCATCATAATTAAATGCGAAAGAGTAAGGACAAAGGATGAGGGATTGCACGGAGATGCAATAAAATTCATTAACCCGAACATAATTAAAATTGATAGACAACAAAGGCAGAGTTGACTCGAGGCGGCCAGTTTATTAGTTCGCGCAGCATTAATTGCATTTCTCGACCCTGTCCCTTAACTTTTAGCCCCTTGGATCCACGCCCTTCGGAACGCCCATCACGTCCACGGGACAAGCGGGACAACAAAAACAGGGACGTGAACGAGATGAGACGGCCATAAATCGAAATCAAATCAAATGCCTGGCAATGTGGACTATAAAATACTTGCTGTAACTTTGTTTTTTTCTCTTATTGCTGCTGCTGTTTTTCCTTCTGACCACGCCCCCCCCACACGCCTCATGTTTTTGGGGCGGCTGGTGTCCCTCAGTGCCTTCTTTTTTATTCCAACGACTGCCGCCCTTTATGAAAGCGTCCACAACTTTATTTGTTTTCAATGACAATATTTTTGCAGGAAAAAATGTCTTTCTCTTGATGTACCCAGTACAAGGATAGTTTTGAGGGTATTTGCTATTTGATACCAAGACTTTTTGTACATTTTAAGATTTTATAAAATAATATAATTGACTTCAAGCTGAAGAGTGAGAAATTGTTCAGCTTTGAAGTAACCTAAAATGTTTTTAGAATTTACTTTTGGGACATCATTGAAAAGACATTAAATTCAAATATGTAATAATAATCACATAAATAATTCTCAATATCAAATTATCCTTTCCAATTAGAATTGCATTTTAAAATGCTTGTATTCCCCTATTTCCTGATTTAATTTATGCAATTAACTACATGGTAATTTCATAATATAAATTGGCAATTTGCATTTATTTTTATTGCAGAAATCAGAAATAAATATATTATTAAATGGTAAGCTAAAGTCTGGACCTTGAAGGTAATGTCGATGCTTGTCTTCCGTTGTTGTTCAGCTCTGTGCGAATATATCTGTGATACATTCGACTAAACTAGCCAAGAGTTGGGGGTTTATTTTCCTCTTATCCCCGGCCCAAAACTGAATCGTTTTTTATTAGTTGAGGCAGCTTGCGTTGAATTGATTTGTTGTTATCGCATTGTTTGTGGGCTGTGGCCAAGTGGATAGATGGATAGATGGCTAGATGGATGTGGATGTGGATGGCCAAAGTGGTCGAAAGGATCTAGCCTCGTCTCGTCTCGTTTAGGGACGTGTCATGTGGCAATCAAAATTGAAAATAAAAGGCAACAGCTGCGTTGTCAACAAAATAAATCAGCGGCAGCAATTTCATTATTTGACAGTAAACGCGATAAACTGTTTCGGCCTGCACTTGGAGCAGATGGCCGTCCTCGTCGTCGTCCCTTCTTTTATAGTTTGGGGGGAGGCCGAAAAAAGTTGAAATTGTTTTCCTTCTGCTATTTTTCACAGTCGAATACACGTGCACGTACGACTGCGTACACAATTAGCAGCTTCCTCTCGGGTTATTTTATTAATTGAGCGGCAGAAAGTTTAACTGCCTCCCTTTTATAGCACCATCTGATCCTTGTCACCTTGGTGCAGTTGGAGAAATATATGAATAAATTAGCTTAGGCCTTATTGATTGGTTATAGGCGAATAAAGGGAAAATATAAATTTATATGGGCTGAAATTATATATTTATTAGATTAAAATTAACTTAACACAATAAAGAATAAAGAATAAAGAATAAAGAATAAAGAATAAAGAATAAAGAATAACTCCTACATTTTTTAATGCTTCTTTAATTTAATTTAATTTAATTCACATTTCAAAGAGTTTGTCTCGAGTTTTATTAGTTTAAAAATCAATCCTTAATCCTTATCTAATTAACTACAGATCACAGCAAATATAAAGCAACTTTCACTGGTAGTTCCAGTTAATGGGAAATAGTTTTCCCCAGTGTTGTGGTTCCCTTTCCGTATCCTGGAGCAACGTCGACACACCGCTTTCAGCCCAGCAGCAACAGGAAACCGAGTTGCCAGAGTCAGAGTTGGAGTCACAGAATCGGAACTGGAGTTTGGAGACGCCAGTGGAAGTCATGGCAACAACGTATGGAAATCCCCGTGTGCGTGTGTACACAAAAGTTGCTCTGGGAATTGCTCGGGGAGCAAGGAGCGGACGTGGTTGTGGGTTGGAGTTGGAGTTGGGGAATGGGATAGTGGATAGTGGAGCTGCCGAGATTGGAGGGAGGGCTGGCGAATAAAATTTCATTAAATACACCAACAACAGACAAGTGCACGCAATTATGGTGAGATAGTTAAGTTTTTGATTGTGGGAATCACGCATGAGTACGCACACTCGCACACACACTCGTACTTGGCAAGGCTTTCCCTCGCTCTTGGAAACTTTTTTCTTGCGGTAAAAACAATTCTCAACTCAAGTCGTGACGCAGAGAATTTTCGTACATTTTGTGCGAGAATTTTAGTTTTAACAATTGCCTCAATTTATGTCGCAAAAGTTTCCTCCCGTACGTAAAACTTCCAGCTCTTCGAGGAGCCGAGGCGTGAGCCCTTCGGGGGAAGGGAAGTCAACTACGCGTGTAATAAATTTCAATGCCTTGTCGTTTAATTAATGATAACAAATTGGGGGTTCGGCGGGAAGCGACATCAGCAGACGACGACGCCAATAAACCCGGGTCATCCCCGGCCCCCAGAAAGAAACTCAGACGGAGTCGGAGACGGAGACGGAAGCACATACAGTCGTCGGGGCGTTAATTCAATTCAACAAATATTGACATATGCTAATTCATACAAATGTTTGCCAGGCCTCGTCGATTTAGCTGGAAAATGTGGGGGAGTCGGGGATAATTGATTATAAAAACTGGCAATGAGCCGCGTGAAAGCCCAATTATTTGCAGAGCACATTAGGCGGATTTTCCTGACGAGGGGCGCTGCTGTCTGTACATTTATGGAAGGATTTAGTGGCAGTAGCTATGAAAATGCGGTGAAATTGAATTGCCACATTAATCATTAAGCTCATGTGACACACAAGGCCATATTGTACATATACGCATTAAAATATTATTAAAGATAAAGGAAATTAGAGTTGAGAGGTAGGAAATGTAGATATTAGTTTTTTCATGAGGTATCCTGTATCTAGATTTACTTATTTATAAAAAATTAAATAATACAATTAATTAAGGTTAGCCTAAAAGTTAGCAAGAAATACTTTAATCTTTGTATTTATATTTTATACCTTAACCACCAAGAAACCTTATTATTTTGCGAACAATCGGTTAGCTTTAACTACATTCCAACTCCCCTTTCAATGGAGATGGATCACCGGAGGCCATTGAAGCCCCAAACCCTTGCTCATTAACTGAATAGAGCGTTCGCTTTTGGGTCCCACAATTGGGTTCACTTTACACACTTTGCTGCTGCTGTTGCAGTTGACTTCCGAATTTCCATTGACTTTTGCTCGCTCACTGGATGCCCCGAAAGTATCGAACAATAACTCCACAATCAATGGGACTGCACACCCCGAGAGCCGCCCGCAGCGCCGCCTTCTAAGCTGGGGCCCAGCGTAGTCGTCATCATCATCATTGACGGCATCTGAAGTTGATGGCCAACACATAATGGCAGACTAATGACAATAATCGCCTGGCCCCAAGAAATAGAGCGGGGAGAGGGGGGAGGGGTGTGGGAAAGGGCCATAAGCAGTTGGAAAATTTATGGCCAAGGGCAATGGCAAATGGCCATGTGAATGGGTCCTGCCAGCCTGGTTAAGTCTGCGTTAAGGTCCTGCGGCAGCCAGAGAGCACAGCAGGACATTCGATTTATAAATGAGGCATGCGTCCAGCCTGCTTATATGAAAAATAGGTTAAATTAATGCCTCATAAAGCAAAATATGTCCCATTTTCATGCCCTAACTGAAGGTGTTTTGGGAGTATATTATATCATGTCACTTCTGGCAGGGAATATTTAAGGAATATAAGTGGAAATTAACTTGAAAATATTTATAATACATTTGTTTAAAAGTACTTGCTTTCAAAAAACTTAAACAGAAGCAAAAATTCCTGCAACATAATCATAAACCATTCAGCTTAGGGCACCCAAAGCTTCGGCTTACAAAGGCCTGGCCTCTTTGCCATGTTATTTTCATGGGTGTTAGCCTGGTTAAGTCTGGGGCTTGGTCGTTGGTTTTTAACTCTTGGCACTTGGCAAGGTCGCCAATTTCGGGTTGAGTGGGTAACTCTCTGCCAGACAGCGCAGTCACTTTATTAAATTTAAAATCAACTTTTGCTTGCGGTCGTGTCAAGAGAGCGCTGCACCCAACAAAGCCCGCCCCTCTTCTTGTACTCTGTATCTGGGTGTATCTCTGTAGCCCCGGGCTATGACCTCGTCTGGTTGTGCACACACACACATGGGCGTGGCCCTGGAGGCGGCATGCACAGCCATTATTGCTCCATTAAATTTGTAAGTCAAGCATTTTAATATTTGGGCCAAACAATGCAAACGAGAGGCAAACCAAAAACCCGGCCAAAATAAGAAATAAAAAACGAAGAAGGAAAAAAAGACGGAAAACAAGGCAAATACGCCACGACGTTGCACACGCGATCCCTGGAGGAGTCCTTCGAGCAGCAGCAGCACTAGCAACGATACAGGGAGAGAAATAAAAACCCTGAACTGCTCTCATATGTAAGGAAAATTTTAAAAATAAATATTAATAATACTTAGAAAATGATAAAACATCTCTTTTACTTTACTCTTTACCAAACTAAAATCTAAATATTTTCATCATCCTTTTTCTCCTAAATCCCTTGGAAGTTCACACAAAATTTTCTCAGTCCTTCCCAGCAGCAACAGCAACAGCAACATCAGCGACATGTTCGCATTTTTATAATAACAACAGAGCTGAGCAGAGGAGCAGAAAAGCTATGGGAGCCAAAAGGAGCAGCGACGACAAAGATATGCAATTTCGCATATGTACTTATATCCTAGCGACATGAAAAGGATCAATTGTGGCAAAACGAATTGCATACGAATGCGATGCCAGTGCCGCGTGCTACCGTTTGGGGGATAGTGTTCTGCTCCAGGGAAGCGACTACGAACTACGACTACGACTCTACTCCTCTCACGAGAGGATGTTGGTTGGGTTTCGAGGGGGGATCGAGGCGCAAGGACCAACGAGCCAGCGACAGTCAGCTCTCGAAAGCAAAACGACAAAGTAATCCCGGATTTGCATTTTATCGGAATGCGGCGACGGCAAATGGAGGGCAACGTGGCTCCCGTTGTCGCTGCTGCTTCTGCTTTCAATTTTTTTTTTTTTATGCAGAAGATATGGTGTTTCGAATGGGGCTTATGCGTAACTGAACATTGTGATTTGGAGGAGGTTGGGAGTGGATTTTAGTTTAACTTATATTTGATAAATTATTGTAATAAAATTTCCTTGAAATTAGTATTAATTATAGTCTAAATACTTGTCATTATTTAAAGTTAATTATGTTAGCTTTTCCACTTAACAGTAGGTTTTTTATTTCTAAGCTGGAAAGTAATGTAAGTACTTTAAAGACCTATTAAAATAATAGCTTATTTATTAAATTAAATAATATTAATTTAATTAACCCCATAAACTCCATCTCTATCTCCTTCTCACTTCCTCTAGCACCACACCATCCTGATGCCATCTCGCTTCGACTGTAAGTCAGTCATTTGCATGCGTCGCATATTTGTCGTTACAACAGCCAACTGTTTGTTATGCAATTGTAGTCGGTGAGTTTGTAGAATCCTCATCCCTCTCCCTCTCTCGTTTTTTTCAGTGTCTCAGTGCTTAAATGCGTGTGTGAGTAAGGATGTCCTGGCTGCTGTGTCCCTTATTTTTTTATATTATTCATCAGTACTATTTGCTATATTCGGAAAGTGGTATGTTCTATAATATTTTCCTGTAAGGATAAATAATCTTTATGGTTTATATATAATATAAATTAAATATATACAAATTATATAGATATGGGAGGTATTTTAATTAGTTTTTAAAATGAAAAGATATAGCTAGAAGGAATTTTTCTATAAAAGCATTTAGGTCCGTTCTAGCATCCTTACATTTATAAGAAAACTCTAATTAATCCCTTTATACCCAAAAAAAAACAGCGTATTTAACAGTCGCAAAACCCCCAACCTATTTATTTACAATTTTTCTCCTTCTGCTTGCCTATTTTGCAGTCGACAGCTTATTCACATTACATAAACTAAATGCGCTCGCGTCTTGCGTAACGAATTGAAAACTGCAATCCATGGGGAGCTGAGGAAATTTCACTGATGAAGTGCCCGCGGGGCTGTGGCTCACGGAGTGGGAATGGCATTTTCCTCAATCTCTGGCCAGCAAAGTGGAAAAAGCAGCTGGAAGCGCGGAACGATACACACAGCTAACCGCACAACCAGAAGCCGACCAAAAAAAGGAAAAGTGTTGACATTTGTAATCAAATTTTTCGGGGCTGTAAATGCTGTTATCATCAGAGGAGAAGAAAGGCCCGAAAAGAGGTAACAGCTTGCCGGTCGGAAATCGTGGGTTGGCTGGCGGGGGATTTCGGGTTCTGGCATTGCCATATGAGTTATATTTTTGACACGACCTTAACAGACATACATACGTATATACACACACATATACCCGGGCACAGCGGAGAAGTTATAGAAAATGTGCGATTTGCCAAGTACGTGACGCTTTTGTGGGATCTTTTCTTCTTTGGGGCAACAGTTGCCAGTTGAACTCGAAGGGGTGCGGCACCCCTATCCCCTCCTCTCCGTAAATCCCCCTTCACACACACACACACACACTGCAAATGGCAGTTACTTTTGTTGTTGGCATTCCAAGTTGTGCCCACATTTTTTAACGTTTTGGCGAGAAAACGCATTAAAATTTGTTGCACGTCGCATAAATGCTTCCACTATGTGTATGTGTGTGTCCATGAGTTTTCCCTTCTCTCTGTGTGCTCTGTGTGTGCTTGTGTGTGTGCTAAACGAGCTAAAGGACTAAGGAGATAGAGAGAGAGAGGGGGCGGGGATAGAGCCCGGGTTAGCTGGCGAGAAAAGTTTACTACGCTCTTCTGCACTGCAGGCAAATAAATTTGCGGATACCGAAACCGAAAACAGCACATAAAATCACAGCCAGGACGAGAGATTTCGAGAAAGGTGAACGGGAAATAGCGAACTGGTGAAAGACCAAGGGAGGGCCAGATATAGCAGGTCCTTTCTTACCAACGATATCCTTGACTCGACATTGCCGGGATTATGCGGTGGGGTCAAGCCATCGCTTAGACTTGGATTTTTCCTAGCTGTCGATCATTCAGATGTTGATGTATGGATAAAATCAAGGAGTTACGAATCCGGAGAAGTTTATTTGGGGTTTTTATGTTGAATTTAAATAAACAAAGGTTGGCTTTCACGTGAGCTTAATTATTGTCTCAAAAAAATAACAAATAACAAACTTTTATAATTGTTTCTTGGTTCCGTATGAACCTTTAAAATTTTTAATTATTTAAGCTATATCCTGGTCCCATCTTGAAATACTTTTCTCTCGGGACAGGCATCCTCTTCATTCTTTTTCAGATTTATCAAGCTTGGGACCACCGAAACCACAATTTCCAATCTACAGCAAGTTCACTCGGTATCAGTACACTCTTCATTTCCGCATTATTGGTAACAGTCCATCATTAACCACCGGGACAGGGCAGGCTATATGGTGCCAACCGCAAAATGCCTTTGCCATATCTCCCAAGTTAGTTATGGCCAACCAATCAACAATTTAGCATGCGAAATGTGCAATCTCAGACCACTAATTGCAACGCATTCATCAGGGTCAAGTAGACAGACATTTAGCACACAAAATGATAGAGAGACGCCCATTTCACCAGCCCCCAGTTCCCAGTTCCCCTTTCACGGTCGTCCTTTTCCCAGGCCCCTCCTCAATGCCAGCTGGCAATTGGTTTATTAGGCCCGAAGGATTCCCCGCTCGATTTGTGCTCTGCTGCTCCGCTCCGCTCCGTTCTGCTCTGTTCCCAGGCAAATGAAAGAAAATTGTAAATTGCTTTTAATTAAAAGGCACAAACATAAACACCTGCTGCCTGTCCTCACATACTCACATGTATATGTACTGGAAAAATAACGGGGGTAGATTCAATATAATTCAGGAAAGCATAAGTCCTATATTTCTCAGTACGGAAGCCAATTGATCTGGATTCCCCAAATAATTGGGTTTCAATTAAAAATAGCTGTGTTTTTTTATATTGTTAAAAATTTATAAATATCTGTTGTTGTTGTTTGATTTATATTTCTAGTTTTCTTTTCAACTTAAATAATAAAACTTCAGTGTTACCAATCTTTAAAATCTTTATTTAAATTACTATTTTATATTTATATTAAAGTTATAGACAGCAGCCATTAATATAGGGATAAAATAAAAAATAAATCTGAGGTGGGGACACCATCAATTTCTTTTATAAATAATAATGTTTCCTTTTCCAAGAATATTTTTCCTTGTAAAGTTCTATAAGCAGATGACAAAAAACTAATATTATGCCCATTTGAATTAAATTTATTTCAGTGTATATATATAGTATATACACGCACTCACGCACACGATGTAGAGGCGGAAATGAAATCGCAGCTAAGCTACGGCCAACAACAATGCCACAATTCTCATTCAAACGCAGCCAGCTGTTGGTGTCCTTTTGTCTATTGGTTGCGGGTGAGGACATTAATAAGCCCCAGCGGAGGAACGTCGGCGCGGGGGAAGGGCACAGGGAGTCCCGGCACACACAAGGACAAGGAAATATGGCGGCATGTGTTGCGCGTTTGTTTATAAATCGCCAGGCCACACGAAAGACACAGACAGAGAGGGAAGAAGTTCTGGAAATTGTTACTCATACGCCGTGTATGGCCTTTGGTCTTTGTTCTCCATTCCATTTATACAATTAGCCAGGGCAACTCAAGCCTGAGCTTACTAGAGCAAGGCAGGTTTCAAATTGTTTACTGCAGTCTGACAAAGAAGCCGTTCGTAATACACATTTTGTGGAATGTTTGAACATATTTGTTAAATATTAAATTCATAACCAGTTTCAGCAAGGAGAGCTGCATAAAATTAATATCAGTAAATACCTCTTGGTCATAGAATAATTAACTTTTCTTTACCTCTGTCATGGAAGTGTAAACATCTTTTGCAATTAACCCCCCTGAGGGCTTCTCGCAAAGTATCCTTGTCGCTTAGCCCGACTTTGTTCATTAAATGCCAAAGAGAAGTCCGCACCAGGCGGCAGGCAGCAGCCCGGACACTTGGCCACTCAATTTCCATGGAAATGCATGCCGCACCGCCCCGTATTTTCGCCACCACCCACAATTGCAGTGGCGGCGGCGGCGACGAGGCTGTGCATTTGCATGCAACACTTTGGCAAAGGCAAAGGATCTCAGGCGAAGTTGATTGTTTTCCTGCGGTTGCTGCAAACTGCAAAACTGTGAACATTCGCCGGCAAACAAAAATTGAAAATGCATCTTGCTGGGGTGCTGCGGCGAGTGGAGTCTGGAACTGAGCCGGAGCCGGAGTCGAGCCATAAATAATGCGGCATTATTTTCAAATAAACTCCGCACAGAAACAGGTCGAGACCCCTTCGTTTTTCTCTGTGGGAAATTTTTGGGCTTTGCCGCCAAATGATTTTCACACATGAGGAACGTGCAAAACTGCCCATAAATCTTGGCTGGCTTCGTTCGCCTTCCCTTCAGTTTTTGCAGTTTTTCAGCTCCTGCCTTGTATCCTTTGGAGGAGGTGTTTCTCTTTTGGGGTTTTTGGTTATTTTTGGTTTCGTTTCACTTCGCTTCAACAATGGTGGCATTGTCGTTTAGCCTTTTCTACATTTGCAAGTGAAATGTTTTGCGGCTTGTCGGGCTCAAACAGTGCGGAGGGTAACCAACCAATATGCAATTGCAGCGGCAATGCCAAACAGATGCCAATAGACAGCGCTTGGCCCCAAAAACTAGGCTACAAAAAGTCAGCACAGGCTCAACGGGGAGAGAGACGGGGGAGGCGACAGCAGGAAAGGCAGGAAAACGCAGGCTATATGGGGAGGAAATGTGGAAATGAGCAATGCCTGGTGTATTGGCATATTCAATTTCGCTGATACAATGGGCGGCGTGGCCAGGACACATGACAAATGGAACGGAATGAAGACATCATCAGGGGAGTACAAACATGCCATGAGAATTAGAATTTCAGGGTTCCATGTATTCAGGAGAGAATTTTAGGTTCAAATAGGGCGAAGGGAACTTATGTTTTAGAATAATTAATTTACTATGTCCTTCTCCAGCTAAGATAGATTTTTTTTGAGTATAATTTGAGGTATAAGTAACCTTTTATTACAGTATTAATCCTTTAATAACGAAAGCTTCAATATGTAATTCTTTAAAAATTCCTTTCATCATTTATGGTTTGTTAATTACTTTTGAAAATACTTTGCAAGTTTTTTGCCACATCCTGGCTTCGGGATTTCGGGCCTATAATTCACCTCCAATCTCAATTGCATTCTCTTGATTCACTTAAGATGGCATCCAGTGCATCCATTGTGGCCCAGATTTATGGCAAGTTAATATGCCCATTCCGACCGTTTCTAAATTCCCATTCCTTCCATGGGAGCTGGGAGCGCGAAGCTGGTGGCTGGGTGCTTGGTGCCGGGCAGAAGGGCATAAAAAGTTCTCGCTGCTCTCGGAGCTGGCACACGGCAAATTATTAGTTGAGCATGTGCCAAAAAATATTGCTGAAGACGACGCTGGGCCAGGCCAGGCCAGGAAAGGACCCATGCCCACGCCCCATGACATTCCACCGAATATATACGTATGTACTTATACCTATAGAGAGGGACTTGGCACTAGGTCGCAAAAATTTATGGCCGTTGTCTGTCGCGGACAAAGAACATCTTTGAATGTTGTATAACTTAAGTGCCAGTGCAAATTTTCTGCCACTTCATGGCCCACACACACACAGGGACACGGAGACACACCAAGCACATGAGAATGCACTTTTCTGTGTATTCGTTTTTGTTGCAATTTCCGCATTTATACTCGGGGCGGAATTCTTAACTTTATGAAAAGGCATTCGGCAATTTGGCGCAGCCTCCGCCGAGACCAACTGCAGTTGCCTTCTCCTCGGGTAGCTTGAATTAGAAATAAGCTCTGGGAAACAGGATATCATGTCTTGGCTTCCTGTTCTGTCCAAAATTAATAACATTTTGACATTTTCTAAAATCCAATTCCACTTAAACGCTTGCCCACACTGTGATAATTAAATTTTAAACACTTTCGCCCTTGCCTCCTGTCGATTAACTCATAATTGCGGCCCACCTGCTGCTGGGGAACCGCATCCGTTTTAATTGAGAACCTCAAGACTCGGTTGCACCTTTGTGACTGCTGCCGCTTTTTGGGGGTAAATACGTTAATTAAGCCAAACACTTAGCCGCAGCAAAGTGCAAGTGGGAGCGAGGGATGGGGTGGAGACTGGACATTGGACACTGGGACATTGGATACTGGGCGGTGGTGTGGTCACTCAATTTGCCAGCCAGTTAAGTGCGTCGCCAGCAAAAACAACAAGGACAACGGACACCGGACAGTACGGGGGATGCAACAGCAGGCCAGGGCCATAAACAAAATGCAATAATGCTGGACATGACACCGAAAACCCGCAGAAGTCCGTACGGACAGCAAGAATGCCGGACAATTGGTCCAACGATTATGGGCCGGAAGTGCGCATATATGTGCGCTTAAGCATGTACGCACACGTGCGCCTGTATATGTAAACGAGCACGAGTGCGAGTGCGAGAGTTTGTATATTCGAATGGCCAATGGACATATGCACCCCGATATTGGCTTAATTAAGCAGTAATAATTGCGCATAAATATAAAACAACGAAACGCAATTCCGTATCGGGAATTTGTAGTATTTGCGGTCGCAATAAAATTTACTGTCCAGAGCTGAGTGCGTGTCACGAATGGAAAATCTTTGTTAAGTATTTGTGTTAAGTAATTAGTGAGTATCGGTATTATCTTTGAATTTTTTGAATGAAAGTACGGCTTG
This sequence comes from Drosophila tani, assembly GCA_008042535.1. Lineage (NCBI taxonomy): Eukaryota > Metazoa > Arthropoda > Insecta > Diptera > Drosophilidae > Drosophila > Drosophila tani. The sequence goes on from VNJO01007188.1 coordinate 23,936, forward strand.
CTCCCTTAAGTAATTGTCTTTTTGTATTAATAAAAATATAAAATATAATATAATTACCTTATTACCTTCCCTTCATGTTGAGGTCTGTTAATCCTTGACTCCTAGAAGGGAGAAATGCAGCTTTTCACTCTCGAACGGATTGGAATCGCTTGCATTTTAATTATTCACCTGGCTCGGTCCGACGAAAGCCTTAAAGCCGGTTTTAAGGCAATTACAAAAAACGTTTCCAAACATTATATCCTGCATTATTAATATTATTATTGCTTTTATTGTTATTGCCGGCCTCGAACATATGTTGAACCATTTGTAGCAACATGAAAATTACACAAATCGTTTAATTTTTGCACGCTTTTTTTTTGTTTTTTTTTTGCTTTTGTATTTATTTTTTCTTTTTTGGGTCTGTTTCACTCAACCCACCGAGAGTCATAAATTTTATTGTAACCTCCGCCGACTCTGACATTTTTACCTGTGACATTTTCATTGTTGTTGCCCCGTTTGTTGTTTTTTTTTTTATATTTGGTTGCCGTAATTGTGGCGAGACAAAACAAGCTGAGGGGGAAAAAAAAACAGAAAATGGAAGCGAAAACAACTTTAGCAGCGACAGAACAATGCAGGGTCATAAAAATTAAATGAAAATTAAAATGAAAATAATTTGTGTGTTTAATTTAATTTTATGGGGCCCCAAAGACCGCGACGGGAGTTGTATTGTTGGAGGACAGACCATAAAGCAATTGCGCCTAAAACTATGCAACAGATCATAAATCAGCGGCATAAATTACGAGTGTGCCGGGGCCCAAGGCCACGTCGAAGACGCTCTCCTTGACAACAAGACGGAAAATGGAAAAACAATTCGCAGCAAGTCCACCCACAACGACACACACACTCTCGCACACTCGCACTCACCCAACCCAGAGGAAAAGAAAAGATAACAATAACAATAACGGTAACGGTAACAGTAAAAGCAATGTTAACAATAACATTACTTCAAATTTAATTTAAATTATTGCCCCCATTCCCCCATCGGGACAAACAATTGCCGTGATGAGTATCTAGCCAAGATTACCTGTAATATTGTCGAGTGTTAGCTAACTTACACTCGGAGAAAGTGCGGGGATCACAGTGTAATTGATTTAATTAATTTCATATTATAAAATTATAGATAAGCGTACTTATAGCCCTTTAATAAAACCCTCTAAAGTTTAACCCATTAAATGTTTAAATAATAATTCAATAATTAATAGAAAATATCACACAATGTTCTCCCACCGGAAATATTTCATTAATTTTTGTATTTAATATCTTATCTTTTTTTTTATATATTCTTTATATTTTTTATTGCCAGTCTTCGCTTTTAATATCTTTTTAACCGAATCATTATTAATTTATTTTTGCAACCAAAGATGTTTCTGATTTTCTGTTAAGTGTAAGTCCCCTCTCCGCTCTACCATTTATAACAATAAGGTGAGCATGTGTGTGTGTCTGGAACGAGGAGCTTGGGTCAACAATGGTGGTTCAAAAGCGACCAACAATGAGCCACATTGGCCGGCTCGCGTTTCAGATACCAATCGCTGGTCGAGTTTAGGCCCAGGATATGGGATTTTCGCAACGCCACCAAACTAATATGCCAAGCAAGCCACAGCACTGTCAGCAAAGGAGGACTGCGGCAGCAAACCGACAATTAGTTGATATTTACCAAATGGAACCCAACTCCGATGGAGATAAGCATGTTCAATGGTGTGCCCAAATTAGGGGAAATTAAATGAGTGAAGCGAGAAGAGATTTCGGGATTTAAAAGGCACTTGTCTGCTATTAAAAGCGAAGAAAGAAGAAAAAATCATTGGAGTTACAAACAATTAAATAATTTAAAGTATTAATAGATAAATATGAAAGTATGCACAGTTAAGATTTCATTGCAATCTAAATATAATCGTCGCAGATATACAGCGTACTAGAACCACATTTAAATATTTTTATATCAATTTCTAGCTCAAATAATTTTCCATTTATTTGGTTCGCGTATATATTTAGGGAAAAGAGACATCTGCCATGGTTATCAATCAAAGCGCAATGAAAATCCCATTTCGGCGTCACCATAATTGTTTTGCAGGTGATTTGAACTAACTCATTAAAACGAAATAACCGAATGCCAGAAAATTAAATTGCCAAATCGAACAGCCACCGAGAACACAATGCGAATTTCTGGCGGGCTCCACTAATTACAAAAACATAGCACCGCCACCAGCACTGCCACCACCAACAACAACGACGACGATGGCAATGTCAGGAGCCATAGAAAACATTCATAAACCTGATTTCCAGTTGCATTTTCCATTTCCAACCGGATGTGCATTAGCAATTCAAATTCAATGCTCCCCATTAAACTCATTAACTGCACACAGCCGTCAGGAGGGACACGGCCAACAGGACACTACTGCCTCGGGGGATTCCAGGCGGAGGCATCCAAAACTACATAAACAGCATAGATATTCCCCTGGGGGGGCTCTGGCGAGGAGGTGGGAAGCTGCTGGCTCCGGACAATAAACAGCAGAGTGCTGCCTCTGCTCCTACTGCTGCTGCCCACCTTTAATGACCATCGATCGACAAATTGAAGAACTGTCTTCATTAGACATTAGGCATTAGGCATTAGGCAGGCGACAACAGCGAGAGATCTGGTCGAGAGTTGGTGCTAGTTTTTTGCCCATTTCAACAGCCTTTCTTTTCCCCACTCGAGGAGCAGGAGCTTCCGCTCAGGTAATTCGACTAAATATCCCGGGGAGTTGGAGGAGCAAGGGAGGAAGCGTTGGCCTTAATAAGGGTGAAGACAAGGATACCCTTTAAATTAATTTTGCTGAAATAAAATAACCTATTTAGGTTAACAAATGGTATCATAAGAAAGGAATTAAATAAGAAATAATAATTTAAGAGTAAGGAATTAAAAAGTTTTAACTAATACTAATGGAATTCATACTATGTCACACTTACACCTCACGATTTCACATAATAAATAAGTTTATTGCATGGAATATAAATAATAAATATTTAAAATATTCCCCAATTACTTAATCATGCAAAATGCTTGTTTCCTATAAAGGCTACAAAGGCCTCTCAAATGCCTTCGAAAAGACTCGCATGCCAGGGTATGACTAAGACCTAGCATAAACTAGGTAGAAAAACCGGAGACTTGGCTCGTTTGCATAGAAAAGCCATTTGCACGCCGTTGACTCTGCGACTCGGCGACTGGGCCGGAATAGTTGACTAGCTGAATGGAGCAGGAGCAGGAGCAGGAAAAGGAGCAGGAGGCGTCTCCTGCCGAGTGTGCCATGCCTGCTTCTAGGTGGCAAAGGATAATTGACTTTCAAATCAGTTTGCTATAAATTTTTATCGGCCCTTGTGATGCTGTTGCTGGCAGTTCGAGTTTCCCAGAAGAGGACCTCGCTCGCGGGGACATCGCCATCGCCATCGCCATCGTATCGCCATCGACAACGGCTGCAATCAATTGCCAAAGTCAACGGGGGCAAGCCGGCGATAATTGCCAGCTCCGTGGAGAGCCGGTGGAGCTATAGGACCCGAGGTGACGGCGCTGGAGTCCTCGACAAAAACGCCACTAATGAGTTTTATTGAGTAGCAGTGAGCGGGGTGACCCTGCGCCCTCAGGTGGACTCCAACTCCAGCCTAGAGATGGTACATTAAATATATCGATATTTAAAATCTTTGAGAAAGCATTGATCATAAATAAATTACTTTGATATAGAAAATTATAGATTTATTTTAAGTTAAGCATAAATTATATTCAGTTTTAAATAATAAGTATAGCGATTAAAAAGCTATTAAATATATTTCGGTACAATTTTTCGATTATTTTAAAAACGTATCACATCAAATTTATCCTTCTCTTTGACATCCCTTCTCCTGTTAAGCGAGCAGCAACTTCACGGGCTGAAAACGAATTTGATGACGCACGGAAGCAGTTAATCAAATCTGCAAGTGGCCCCCCAGAAACTGCCCAAGGGGTCAACGTAATTGCATTTACCTGTCTCACACACATATGACCCACACCACCTGCACTGCCACCATAGTCACAGTAACCGTCACCACACACACACTGCTCTGCCGCCACAAGCTTATCCGATTCTTTGCCAAAAATAAACGGGGCCAAAAAAAGATTGCAGCTGGAAATGGAAAATGGAAATGAACATGAGACTGAAAATTGGCATAGGCACGTAAATTATGTGCTGCCAATTAGCAGGCCACAAATTCCTGCACGCTATTCTTCTCTCTCTCGTCCTTTTGCAGGAATCGGAAAAGGAAATGAGAATGTGACCAAAAATACGCACCGCACAAAAAGCGAAAATATGGAGTTGGTGAAAGGAAATCAAAGCAAAAGAAGTCGTAGGCGATTTGGGTTGTAAGAGTTGGGCTATTTTTTCCACGCGACACACCCATATATGGCATAATAGGCAAAACACAATGGCAGCCAAAGTAGGAAGTCGTGTGGGAATGACTAAGCAGGGGAGATTCGAAGAAGGCAATATCCTTGATAATAATTAAGAAAGGAAGTTTCCTTCTATGACTCAATTTTACCGAAATTAAATAAATAACTGATGGCATGCTTAGTTTATAATAAAATCTTAGAGTTCACTTGCTCTTCTTCTCTATTTCCCCCAACTCAACCCAAACCTCTCTAACCAAAAATTCCTACAGGGTATTTAAGAAGGAAAAAATGTATATAAAAATAATTTCGTCACGACATAAGTGGCATCATTAGAAGAAGTATGTTGGCAGCCACCCACAGGCACCACAGGCCTTGACTCCCAAGGCAGCAGCGCCCAGCCCCCTGGAACCACCTCCTCCTACTCCATCTCCATCTCCGTCTCAAGTGCCTGACGCAAAAAAGTCAAACACCGAAATTGCCAGGCACCAAGAACGCAGAAAGGAGGACACAAAAAGCTATATATATATATATATATACACACATATAGTATATCGCGGCAAGTGCTGGGGCCAAGTGAAGGCGTCAGAGATTGGGGGCGTGTTCCCGGGGCCAAGAGGGTGGCGAATGAGTGCGAAGAAAACATGGTAATTTTTCATAAAAACCGCCAAATGCGCACACAACCCGAAGCGAGGCAAAAGGGAGAAAAGGCGAAAATAAAAGAAAATGTATAAATTTTCCTCTTTCGTTTTTTTTTTTTTTTGCTGGCCTGCGCGGTTTTTGCGGCGGCCGGAATGTGACTCAAAGACATGGGCTGGGAGCTGGCTGGGTAACTGGGGGCGTGGCGTGTCATGTTTATGCGACGTCTTTAGCCATTTAGGCATGCGAAATGCGTCTTGCCCCAAATCCTTTCTACGTGAATCCCGGCCGCCCAAGGACAAGACAGGAATGAAGGAATGGATGGCGCCGAAATGGGTGGCAGCAAGTTTATTTTGTTTTTTTTTTTTTTCATTTTTGGTCAGGGAAAACAAACTTCAAGCGGAAGTGGCAAACGGCGGCGACGGAAATGTCAACAAAACAGCAAAACGCTTTGCCCGCGCCCCAGCTCCTGCTGCTGCTCCATAAATCCCGGCTCCGGCTCCCTCCCTGGCCACTCATAATCATTCCCTGGTGAAATATTATCAAATTGCCGCAATTGATTTAACTGCCGGCGGGTCTACGTGACGCGGGGTCCGGTCTGGTCTAGGAAAAAGCCAAATCGCGATTCAAATTGACGCAGTAAGCCATCAAAGTCGGGATCTCAAGTTGCAGATGGATAGTTTACTTTGGCAAAGGACGAACTTGAGAGGATTCCTGTGGGGCTTAGGAAGGGGTTGGAAATTTAAAACCACCCGCGGGGAAGCCAAATTGATTTAGCAGATCCTGATCACCAGCGTTTTCCCAAAATTAATTGATACCTCCTTACACTTATGCAAATTCATTTCCGGTCCCTTCGAGTTCCAGTGCTTTAAGGAGTTCCCTTAAAGCAATATTATGTGTCTCAGTTGATGTGCATATTAAATACATCTAATTTGACAGATTAATTCACTTGTTAAACTATTAGGAAATGAAGCCAGACATATTTCACAAATTTAATCGTACATATCGAGCTTCTCATTTTATATTTAAACGTGTTGAGCTTAATATGAAGCAGTTTAAGCCACAAAGGTAGAGACTAAGATTTCTCCGAAAAACACAAATGACAATTAATTGAAATATTTAATTATTTAATTAGAGCTCAGGGAGCAGGATGAGTGAGCCGGCTGCCTGATTAGGACTTAGAGCTGGAAATGCAGACACACTTCGGAGAATTGCCAGCAATTTAGGGATTTTCCGAGCCACAAGTTGCTGGCATTTTGCCGCCGTTGATTTATTTCCGTTGTGTAATTGAAACGCGTTGCCAGGACTCTGACTCTGATCAAATGCTGAAGCATAATTAGTGCTTTGCTCAAAAATAGATCATAAATAATCGCTGCTTGCCTAAGGGATGATGGTGGTGGTGGTGGTGCTGCTGAGGAAGGAGCCGCAAATTGTCTGAGGGCCTTGCATAAATTACTTAAATGTTCGTCCCCTTTCTCTGCGGCAACGCGTCGTATGCGCAATTTTATTAAATTACATTCGTGTTTTGGCAAATTAATTACGAAATTATGTTGTCGTCTGGCGCCTAACGAGCTCTATCTCCCGGACCCGGACCCGGACCCCCACCAATACATATGTATTCATCTAACTGGAGGGGGAGCGGGGGCTGTGGGTGGCGGTTGTTGCCTTGACAAAGCCCTTTGGCGTTGCTTTCGGCTCGTCCTTGTACTGAGCACGCCATGCATTTCACTTATCTTTGACTGTCAGAGTATCCGCATCGTTCTGCCGCTGATCCAGCTCCTGCCGGTCCATAGTTCATGCATATTAAAAGTAATTTCTGCTCATTTTTGGCATATTTCGTTGTCTGGCCTGGACAAGGATGCCGCCCCGCTGCCTCTGCCCAAACAGATTACTCAGCATTTGAATGGACCGTGTCGTCGTGATTCTGGCAAAGAAATATTAAGCGAAATCTCAGTCGCAATAAATTTGACTTTATGTTCATGCCCCGCTTACCAAATTGTGTTTACAAATCATACAAATCGCCGGCTCGCTGCCTGGCTTCCCCCTTTTTACTCGCTTATCTAATTAAAGCCCAGCAAGGTCAGAGCTTAAACATTACTCATACGCCGCATTAGCCGGCGCTGTGTTGCCCACATCATTGTCGAAATAAATTACAATAATTTGTTAAATAAAGCGGGTATATGGCATGGGCCAGCGCCGGGGAAGGTGGCCAAATGGAAATCAAATCAAATTGTGAGCTACGTTTTAAGTTAAAAATCACATTTGCATATTTTCTGCATAACAATCAGTGAAGCAATGGCTTGTGACGTCAGTGGAATTGGTGAAATCAACCGCCATCACACACATGATGCCGAAAAAAAAATACAAAAATAAAATGTGCACGGTGGAAAAGGTTATTTCCCAAAATTATAATCAGCCGCTGAAATTGTATTGGACTTTATATTAAATTACCTGTGTGTTGACTGTGAATATAATCAAAAATGGCATTAAACTCGAAATCAAATCAGTTTTGGATGCTTAATTTTATTATTTGCTTCATTGGAATTCATTATTATTAGTGTCAACTATAATGAGTTGTTATTGGGTTTAAAAATGCCCTTTTCATGCACTAAACGCTTTCCTTACGATGTGTTTTCTTGATTAACAGTATTTTTTGTAATGTTTTATAAATAACGTTATTATGTTTAATAACTCATTATTCAAATGACTGCGACTAATTAGTAAACACAAGTCTTTACGTATAAATATTGGTACATTAAAAGCTAAAATAAACCTTATAAAACTCCCCTCAAATTCAATTAAATATCTTCTGGAAAATATCATTATTCCTCAGTAAAATTTAAATATTAAGAATATAAGATGTGTTCGACACTGACCGACAGGGTATCCTTGTCAGAAAATACTCTCAAGAGAGTAATTTCGGGCACTTCCGTATTCCCTGCTACCATATGGGTACAAAATCGATTGCCATTACCATTTCTCGCCGTGTAATGCTACCTGTTCGGGATCTCCCGTTGAAACATCTTTCAGACTTTGCCAAATTGCTTCCAGCTTGCAGCGACAGCACACACACACTCTACGTTCTTGGCCGAAATCAAGGCGATGGATGCCTCAGTCGATCCCTTCCCTATCCGGGACCGCGTCCTCCCTCCCACAGGACCACTCTGACAGCACCGCTGCGTGAGAAGAAGCGGATGTGTACGCTTCATTTATGCATTCATCAATCAGCTAACCAAGTGTAAATTTTGCATTTCCTTGCGCGTTGAAATAAAACAGAGAATTTGAATTTGGCTTTCGTCCCTGCAGCCCTCTAGCCCTCCTAGGAGCTTTTGTCTTTTGGGCTTTTACCTCGCATCGCATCGCATCGAATGCTCCCTCGTTCGCCCTTCATTTATTTTATTTTGAAATATATAAATCGCACCTAAAAAGTATGCTACACTAAACTTTGATTCATGGCGCAAACTTTCCGTGTGCGCGCTGGGAAATTCCGCTTTCCTTACGCACACCCACACACCACTTCTTTGCAGCTGTTGCCCACAACGTTTTGGTTCAACGCTTTTTACGTGCTCAGCTGCCACGCCCCCGTCCCCTCCAGCCACCTTTTAAATTTAGCCGGAAAACAGTAGCAAAAAATATAAAAAAAAGGGAGAGAAGAGTGGAAAAAAAGAAGCGAAGCGCGGGGAAAAGCCAGCTCCGAAAATTTTTGCAATTTTCCCTTGCGCCCATTTAGCACTTGGCCATGATACGCAGTTTTCTCTTTTATTTGCTGTGAAAATAATAGAATCATAAACTGAAACGAACCAGCAGCAGCGGCTAGCGAGCGGGGGACACGTGGGGGTCCGGTTTTGAAGTGTTTGATGAAATTTTCAACACTTAATGATAGCACACGCAACCCCGGGGTGGGAAAACGGGCGAGGGGGCCTCGGAAAAGTCAGCGAGTAGCAGGGATTCCGGCTACTGCCAAGCCAAGCCAAGCCAAAAAAAAAAAGAGAAGCAACAGCAGGACACATCGCGATGTCCGCTCTCCGCAGCACACATCATAAACGTCAACGGCAATGACCGTGCACCGCACACAATTGTGTTAACCAAATGATGCTGTGCAGTGTCCCTTCGCGACCCCCTTAACCCATTCCGCCACCCCCCTCCAGTCCAGCGTCCAGTTCGGTTTCAGTTTCTGTTTCGGCGACTACATAAATAGCAGCCGGACGACGACGGTGGAGGGCCGTCAACCGAACGGGCCAATAAAACCAACGAGCCACTCCAAAATAGGCTGCATGGAAATGCGCGAAAATAAAACAAGGACACAAGGGCGCGGCGAGTGCAGAAAGTGCAGGCAGTGCAGGGAGTGAGCAGTGAAATGGAATTTTTATATACCCTGGAGGACATTCCATAAAGGTTTTTTAATTCTCGCCCATGAAATATTTAAAATTATTCGGAGCGGAGCAAGTGGAGTGGGATGACTGTGGCGGTGATTTCGTGTTCAGCTGGAAAATAAAGGGTTATACAAAAATTTATATTTTATTCTGTAGTCCAAAAAAAAATCTTAAGGAGCGAATTAATTTTAGTCCATATAAAATAATGCTAGTAACTATGTAAAATAAATTCCGAATGTTAAGGGATCTTAGGAAATGCCTTTTTGGTAACATTTAAAGTGTTAGCTAGCCTAAATATAATTTAATTTAATTCCCCCTTTCCACATACTTCAAATGTACATTATTTAATATTCAACAGTCCAAGCTAAAAGCCTTGAGCTTTAAACCTCAAACTAAACGAATTTTGAATTTCGGCCAAAAACTGGCGAAGGTATTTGCATTCATTACAGACTTGCAATTACCATATAAGGCACTTCAAGCATTATCACATCATTATTATACCCGAAAATTTGCATGCTCCCCCCGTCCAATATTGTCGGCCCCGTACTCCCTTTTCCCGTTTCCCGTTTCGCATTTCCCAATTTTCCATTTCCCATTTTCCTTCCACCTTCTCCCGTCTCGATAACCACGGCGCCTGCCGCCTGCCGCCTGCCTGCCTGCTGTTGTCACTGTTGGTCAGCAGCAGCTGCTGCTGTTGTTCTTTTCCACACATTTTCCCTGCTGGTTGTTGCCGCTTTTCTGTTTTTGTTTATGGCCGGGAATTATGTTGTTAGTGTTGTTTATATTTTAAAGCCTCTCGAACGCTTAAAGTGTTGCAGCGAGCGCGCCAAACGGCTTGCCAATTGCCAAATAAATTACGAAATTTACAGCCAGACCCCCGAAATGGTGCTGCGGCGGAAAGAATCGACATCGAACTCACTGAAGCCCAACTCACTCGCCAAACAGTTTTCCCGCTGCGAATGGCCGCTGAGTGTTGGCCCATTTGGACACAATCAACGGCAACATTAACGATATCGCCTTCAAAGTGCCGACCCCAAACCCAAACCCAACCCCAGCCAGTAACCCAAAAGCAAACCAAACCCAACCCGACCCAGCCCGGTCTGGGTTAGAGTCTGGGTCCGGGTCCGGGACCGAGTCCGGGCAATGGCACAGCAAACACGCAGGTCCCCCCCAAATGACAGACCCCCGAAAGTTTTTGCAGGTGAAGCAGATGGCCTTTACACTCTAGCGATGGCAACGTGAAGGGAAAATAATGGAAAATTAAGAGGCAAGGACTCTCTGAATTTTAATTTCTTTATTTACTATCAAAAGGACCAAAATGATTGTAGGGCTGAAAGTCGAAAGAGGGGACAGAATCTTTAATTAAAGAAATATTTTGCATTTTTATAAATAACGCCTTAAAATAACCAGTAAACATTAAATAATGTTAACTAAGAAAATATACTTTACATCTTAAATTAATCTATTTTTCTAGAATTTTTATTTCCGATTATATTTTGGATATATTTACCCTCAGGAAATAATCTGAACGCTGTCATCGCTAGCTGGCATTTTCCTCTGTGAGCTTTGCTTGTTGCGTGTCCACTTTCACTTAGTTTTCATCGGTATGTGTGCGTGTGTTAGTGTGTGTGTGCGAGTGTGCCGAAGTACCTGTATTAGTGTGTACCGAGAAATTGCGGTTTGTTTGCCAGGTAATTACATTTCGGCATTTTCTCTGTATGGGGTTCCCAAGCTACCGCCGCCGCCGCCGCCGCCCCAGACCCGATCTTCTGTGTGTGGGCATGTCAGCGTGATAATTATGCGACTATAATCGCACTTTTACATGCCAGTCCTGGCGGGGAGGGGAAGGGATGGACAGGGGCAGGTGAAAAGGGGGACGGGGCCAAAGGAAAACTCAACTTGGAACTTCGAACTTGGCTGAAACACTTGAACCTTAAACGAAATATGTCGTCAAGCGGCAAAAGTCAGCAGTGCCAGCTAATTAACTGGTCGGCCAGGTACAGACTTCTCGGCTCGGCCAAGAGACCCAGCACACACATTCATGCAATATTTAAGGCAAGCTTGCCGGCCGGGCTTAAACAAAAGCGAAAGGCATGTTTAATCATAAGAGCAAAAACAACACGGCATGGTCGCCGTTTTCCATTTCCCCATTTCACATTTCCCATTTCCCATTTGCCGTTTGCCGTGTTGCCAAAGGCAGAAGGTTCCTTTCGGTCCTCGGCAGCGGCTTGGACCTGGCCAAGAAGTGACGTCAACGTGGCGGGCATACAAAAAAGGGTTAAGCAAATATTGGAGTGAATAAAAACCATGAAAAGGGAGCCAAGCAAAAAAATTACAACAACCTTACTCTCGCACATATAGGAATCTGTGTGTGTGTATAAACGCACAGCGGTGGTTAAAAACCAGGCTTAAGGGATACTCCCGAAATTGTAAGATTTTCGGATTTAACCTAAAGTCAATAAGTTGTACAATATTGGTACTTATTGATATTCCGATGGATTGATATATAATCCTTAAACTTAAAGGTATCTTAATAAATCGGTTAAGTTATCACAAGACCACCTTCACTAACTTTACAATATTCCTTAACTACAGCTTACATCCTATAGGAATATAATCTTCTATTTTCTTATTTATCCATTATCAATATCCAATATGATAATTATTAATTTTTAATAGTTTTCAATAGCTGAACTCTGATCTTTCTGCACATTTTTAAGTAGAATCGAAAAGCCTTTTCCGGTCTCCTGTTCTACCAATCTGACTGCAGCTGTATTTGTGACAGGCCAAAGCAAAGAGAAACGAATCGCAACGCACACAGTTAACTACTCTTTTGGCCGTGTCGCGCGGCTGTGGGCTGTGTGTGTGCGTGGCACGTGGAGAAGGCGTTTTGGCCAGACCAGAGCAGGAGCCGGAGCCTGTTCCAGAACGAATTCCAGTGCCAAAGCCAGAGAATGGCCTGCTAGAGCAGCGGCTACCAATTAATGTCCTTGTTAGGCAGTGGCCTGTAAAATTGGCTTAAAAAATATGTAACCTTATGCGAGAGCGAGCCGCAAACTGAGTGCATCTATGTGTGCGCCAACGTTCATGTGACGGAGTTTAAGTGAATATTTAAATTTCAGAAAAAGAAAACTTAGCACATATGTGCAAAAAAAGCTTGCAAAAAAACGTTATGTTTAAAAACAAATATATTTCGAATAAATAAAAATTAAAATCTTACATAAATATAATTCTTACCATTTCTTATATCTATCTATCAGATATTCCCGATCTCAGGGACAGTATAAACCCTGCATATCTGTGTGTGGACAGGTTTGTTTATACAACCAGCGAGACTGTGTGTGCCAGCCGAAGGGAGGCAAGGGAAGTCCTTGCCACTACAATGGATACAGTTACGTCCTGGCTGGTGTTGCTTTTGGCTTTAAGTGAAATAAAGTTCGCTCCGCTTTTTATGCACTCGCGGCTATTATTTAATTTGCGCAGCTGGGCGTAAACGGGCGTCGGCTTTGACATGGCCAGGCACGAAGGCCTTTGGCTCTCAGCGCCCAGCGCCCAGCACCCAACGCTCAGCTCTCGGAATGCCAGGGTTCAGCTTTCAGCGATTCTGCATTTCAGCATTTCATTATGGGTCACCTCATGCGAGGCCGTGGCAAATCAAAGCGGTTGCCGGGCACGCAACATTTGACCAAATCCCGAACGGGGGCCCTCCAATATCTCTGTCTCGGAAAATGCAACGTTTTTGCAGACATCAAAGTTGCCGCAGTGATTTGCAAAAACCAAGAAGGACACGTCTTCGCCGGACAAAGGAGGCTGGCATCGAGCGCTCCACCGCAGCCGGATGGATACTAGTGCCAGTCCCAGGGCGGAGCCAGCCCGGTCGTCTAATCTGTAAGCATAAATTCCAATCATTTCGCAAATGGAATGTGCAAGCGCAAACCAATAAAACCGCAAAACACAACACAACAGCAGATGGCCAGGAGCAAAGGGAACAGGACGCTCGCCAAGCTCCTTGTGGCTGCCAGGACGAGTGCAATTTTTGCAACCGACATTGACTTTGGCGGATGTCCTACAGAGGAAAACTTTCGTATGGATTGTGATATCATTTGTTATATTTCCAGTTCTTTAGTTAGTCTTTTATTATTAGTTGTTTAACGCACTTTAACTGTAACACTGCTAACACAGATCACTGTAAGTATATATATTCCATAAACCTTAAACTTAAAAATAATGGGCAGGAAGATATACTCGTAATTGGATTTATAGATTCGCTGACTTAATTAAAATAATACAGTAAGCTCCAAACAAATCTCTTTTTATTTACACTTTGCGAATATTATAACTGTGTCAATTTTGTGTCGTTTCTATTCAAAAATTCTCCATATTTCTGACTAATTTTATGTGGTGAAAGAGTAATACATCAGTTGTTGTTAAGTTGATTTTCCAAATCAGTTGGCCACTGACAATCTAATCAACCAAAACAAAATTTCAAAAATTCACGAGACTTGAACTGAGATGGAGTTCCGTAATTTCCGCAGAAACCGCAAAAGTGACAGCATTAAGTATAAAGGAACCCAAAAAAAGACATGCAACCTCGACTACGACAAAGAGCGCGTTTGGGAACCGAGTTACCTGCAGGTAAGTAGCCCGGAAAGTTTACCGCTGATCATTTCCTAAATTGTGAGGTCAACAGGCCAAGTGCAGGGAGCTGAATTTGGAGGAGGAGTATAAGATTTATCAGGTCCGCCTGATGATCAGCTACCTGGGAGTCTTTTACCTCCTGCATGTGTATGTCGCCGTAATGTATCTGACAGAGCTGTTGCTATTGACCGAGGTAAAATTTCAAGCTTAGCAGGGAAGGGATTTGAGGCTAATTCAACATTTCCGCAGCACACGTATCGCGTCTATCCCAGTATGGGGGTCATTGCAATCTCAACTACTTTAATGCTATTGGTGCTCAGTATTAACTTCAATGAGGACTTAGTGCTACGTCGCAAATGGGTATTGGTGATCACCTCGTATCTGGCCACCATTTTTTTAGTACTCGCAGGTAAGTCTTAATACCATATGAAATTATATAATTCTCATCGATAGCGTTAAATTTAGGAAAAATTGTTTATTTTATCTATCATTGCTTTTTCAAAAACTACAATATAGCAAAGAATATATTACATTACCAATATCCATTGGGCCTTAAAAAAATGATTCCAACTAATATTCATTAAGTTAGATTAGTTATACTACAGATTTTCGGAGTATTTAATTTTATCATGAGCCCCTTCAGATTTGGGACTGAACGCATATCACTATGTCGCTCACGACTGGCCCCTCAACGCCTCCATGGACACATATGCGCTCTGCATGATCTACATGTTCCTCCCGATTCCCTCCATTAAAGCGGCTGCTTTCCTTGCTGTCGCTGTCAGTGTCGGTTATGTGATCTACTTTGTCCAAGTGCTCGCGTTTCTCGCTGTGTACTCGGCTCGCTCTGCTCACGGCTATGAAGCAATCACGGTGGACATCTTCCACTACTTGGGCTTCAACATGCTAGGCATTTTCTTCCGCTACATGAACGACACGATGGTTCGGGCGTCCTTCCTCGATCGCCACCAGTTCATCATGGAGGAGAACTGGCTGCGCCACGCCCTGCAACAGGAGTCAATGCTGCTGCACAGCACGTTGCCGCCGCAGATCGCAAAGCCCTATCAGGAGAGCATCAGGAATAAGATAATGCAGGACAACGAACTGACCACCGGCCCCTCGCGGAACTTCGAGAGCTCCATGACCGTCCAATTCCATCCCGATGTCAGCATCCTGTACGCGGACGTGGTGAACTACACTTACCTGACCACGACCCTATCGGTGGAGAGCCTGGTGAAGGTCCTGCACGATCTCTATGGCCGATTCGACGTGGCCGCCTCCATCTACAAGGTCCAGAGGATCAAGTTCCTGGGCGACTGCTACTACTGTGTGGCCGGTCTCGTCGCTCCCGACCCGGATCATGCGAAAAACGCCGTTGCCCTGGGCCTTTCCATGATTGCCCACATCCAGGAAGTGCGGTATGTCCGCCAAGGGGGCACTTGGGACAGCCACTCACCTCTCACTTCTCTCACCTTTCAAACTCATTTCACAGGTCGGAACGGGAACTGGACATCGATATGCGCATAGGAGTGCACTCAGGAAGTCTCTACGCCGGCGTCATTGGACAGGCCAAGCTGCAGTTTGACGTATGGGGTAGGCTATTAATCTATAAGTAACTATAAAATAAGGATTGACCTACTGACACAACTTGAACAGAACTCAATCAATAATTTAACTTTTCGTTTTAAGCACTGTGAGACCCTTGATACAGTACACCATGCTAGTAATAGGAAATTAAATAATTATATGATATTTTTGCAGGTGCCGATGTGGATGTTGCGAATCATTTGGAAGCTACTGGCATGCCGGGACACGTCCACATTAGTGGCCGCACCTTGAGCAACTTGAATGCGGCCGACTACAAGATAAAGCCTGGCACGGAAGCGGCCCAAGAAGATCCCGTGCTGCAGAAGCACCCGATGACCACATACCTAATTACCAGCGGCCCATCGTACGTCGCCTCGGGCAGAGCTACCATTATCACTCTGCGCCCATCGGCCATTGAGATCAAGTCACGACCCGTACAGGGCACAGGGGTACCTAGCGCCTCGATGACCGAGGAGTTGCGCGAGGAGTTTCGCAAGATGCCAGTGGGTGGCTTCGAGTAGGTCAAAAGTAGACAAGTTTACTCTTTAGTTGTGTTTTAATTCAACCTTTCACTATTCATCTGGAAGGGATATAAGGAGATATAAATATAAACCTGTCTGTACCTTACAGGTTTCGAAGTATATTTCCCTGCTGCCGTCGATATGGCGAACCCAAGGAAAAATCACGACGGGAAATCGGGCGGCTTTGTACGGCATTCAGAGATTCAACGCTGGAAAGGAACTATCTGCAGCAGCCGGACTATGTCTTCAAGGGTTCAGTGCTGCTGGCCTGGCTCATTGGGCTCTGCCTGATCTACATTCAGTTAGTGAGCCATCCTTGCCCGGAGTGCATTATCATAGACATGATTGTGTTAATTCTACAATCTGGTCTGCTGTTCGTCTCGTGGTACAAAAAGGCGTGCTGGTGGAAATATGGGGACAATGAGGAACTAGGGGAGTACTCGAGATTTAGCTGTGGGATATTCCGCACCTACGAGAAGATCCAGCGCAGTTTGTTCCTTAGAGTTTGCTGCTACTTGATGACCATAGCGTGCTACTACTCAGTGATCTGCCTGATATTGGTGAGTGAATGAGTGACTGATTTGTATACCCTTTCAGAGGATTAACACACTTCGTCTGCATTTGCTTACCTATGAAAAAACGTAAATCTTTCCTTTAAAACTTTCAGATAAAATGCGATCGCACCCAGTTCGAGTTGGAATACATTGAAAGCAAGCTCTACCACTACGAGGTGAATCGCGACACCTGCTTCCATCCGTGGGCCTTCACGAACATGATGGCGCTCATCCTGGGGATGAGCTACACCTTCGCCCGGATACCTTTTGCCCTCAAGACCTGCATCGGCATCATCGAGACCATCGTCTACTTGGTGATCTTGTTTTGCGAGTACCAGTTCGTATTTCAGCACAGCACCACCATAGCTCCGTATATGCGATCGGAAGTTGCGCACTGTAACCGCATTATGCTCATGCTGATCACTCTGTACGTGAAGGAGCGACAGGTCGAGTTCAACGCAAAGACAAACTACAGGTTTGCACATATAAAGATAAAATTTAAAGATATTTAATCCATTACCATTCGTAGGCTGAACGTGAATTTGAAAAACAAGCAAAAGGTTGCCACTGCAACTAACCAATCTATCATAATTCTGCTAAACAACATTCTTCCATCTCATGTCGGTGAGTTTTCAGCTGAATATCCTTCCGGTACCCATCAATATATGAGTCTTCCTTCCTCTTCCAAAAGTCAGCATCTACCTAAACTCATTAGCCAAACACGAGCTCTACTATGAAAACTACCAAATGGTTTCTGTTATGTTTGCCAAGCTAATGAACTTCAAAATGGATTTGCCCCGCTTACGTGTGTTAAACTCCATAATCACTGAGTTCGATGTTCTGGTAAGCCGATGCCATTGTCTTTGGCTTGAGCAGTTCTAAATTTTCATTCCGATTCCGCAGCTGAGTCGCTACAAGGAGTATTACATGGTTGAAAAGATCAAGGTCGTCGGTTGCACGTATATGGCAGCATGTGGCTTGGACTTCTCCTTGGCTAAAAAGAACAGTGCATTTAGAAATTCGCGTATCCTTGATAGTAAGCACTTGAAGTTTATTATAATTTTAGAAAACATTACTTCCGTCTTACAGTCGAACGGGCCCGTTCGAAGCGTTCCGTGGATAAGCGTTCCGTGGATTATATAGATACCGAAAGCAACCATGATGAAGTAGTCTACTTGATGACAACCTTTGCTCTGGACCTGATGCGCACCCTGGCGTCGTGCAACCGGGCGTACGCGGATGCTCCTTTCGATCGGGGCCTGTCGAGGACCGAGATAGCCATCGGGATCTCTAGCGGCGAGATCATGGCTGGAGTGGTGGGCGCCTCGCAGCCGCACTACGACATCTGGGGCAATCCGGTGAACATGGCCTCTCGGATGCAGTCGACGGGTCTGCCGGGCAACATCCAAGTGACCGAGGAGTCTGCAGAAATTCTTATGGACTTCGACATCATCTGCAATCCGCGTGGTCTCACCTATGTGAAGGGACGCGGCAATATTCCCACATTCTTTGTAGCAATCGATGATAACTTACGATTTACTGCCAGAAAGCTTCCTATGGGAAGATTGCCTTCGTCTAGGCGTTTCTCGGTCATGTCTATGATGAGAAACGACACTGAATCGAACAACAGTACTACTGAGACTGAGGATGAAAATGTTACTTAAGTTGTGTTGTATATTATATTTTTACAGAAAATATATTTTTTAAAAATGGAATTATTGCTTTATACGTAATTTAAAGCCGTAGCGAATTCTGTATTTCACTATCAGAGAATAATTTCTGTCCTGGTTTATTAAACTAACTCTTCAGCCAAGGCTAGATGATAGACATTTTAAAAAACAAAGTCACTCGGAGTCTGGAGTTCAAAGTAAAATTGGAATCCACTAAGAACTTAAAACTGAATATCGGTTCCTATTTAATTTTCCTTATTTTCAAGCGGCATAACAAGGTATGAATCATGAATTAAGTTCGGTACATTTTTGATTTTGATTTCTACTGTTTTCTTTCTTCGTGGGATATCCGGCTCGAAGAATCAAAACGATTGTAGGAGGTGGTGTCGATCATCGCTAGATCCAGTATAAGCAGAATATCTCACAATTCGTTAGATCGGTGCGCAAAGTGCGTGAGTGTCCAGGTTTCAGAATGTAAACTAAAAAATAATTAATATCAGGGCAAGTAAGGGAACGTTAGCAGAGGTATTCACATGTGAGGAAGAGAGTGGCAAAATTATATAATATATATAAATGATATATATGTATTCTTATTAAATCCCATTTAGATCGCAGATAATGTTCTTTTTTGTATAGTTTATAAGGTTGTCATCATCGTATCAGCTTTCCAATATTTTTTCCTATAAGGAGTTCATAGAAAGGAGATCGCTTTATTTTCAGCCAAGCAGCCCGGAATTCCAAATGTCTAAGGTTACGTATTGCTTGAATATACATTAATTCGAGTCGGTCTTCAATTCTATCGAACGAAAATCAAGAAGAATATTAACAATGCCTTTCTCTTGGGGCTTCGGACGGAGGGACTGCAGTCTCAATTATCACCAGGAGAGCTTGTGGGAGCCCGGCTACCTCATGGTAAAGTGCGAAACGGGGCACAATAATCATACACTAATCGAATACTTTCAGGCCAAGTGCAAGCAGCTCGGCCTGGAGAGTGAGTTCAATGAGTATATGATACGGTACTGGATGGGCTATCTCTACGTGTTCTTTATCCTCCATATTTGCGTCACCCTTATCCATTGTGCATTGATCTTAACGCTTAGCGAGGTAAGGGATCCACACCGATAGAGCTTACTTGCTATATCGATTCGATTTCCAAAATTGCAGCACAGGCACTTGCTATACTTCGATGTGGGAGTTTACCTGGTATCCTGCGTGATCACCTTACTCATTCTGAGCATTAATTACTGCGGGAAGTTGATTCGAAGGCACACCTGGATTTTGACCGTCAGCTCGACGTTGGCCTGCATAACTGTGGCGTTGTCCGGTGAGTTCGGTGTGGTATCAGTGTCTGACCTCGCAGGTGTGATTTCACAGCTGAATTCGCAGATCTGTTGCAGGGCCTGTACCAGCACTACGCCCATGACTGGCAGGTCGACTCCTTCTACGACATCTACATCGTGTTCATGATCTACATGTTCATGCCGATCCTCTCCATCAGGGCCGCCTCCCTGCTGGGGATTATTATCTCCGTCGGGTATATCGTTTACTTTGTGGCCATCCTGTCCATCAATGATGATGACTTCGATGTCTCCGACGTCACCGGCCTTTCTGTGATCATAATGCACTATCTCTGCCTAAATGTGCTCGGCGTCTTTTTCCGCTTTATTAACGACATGGTTGTGCGTGCCTCCTTTCTGGACCGCCACCAGTATATTAGGGAGGGGCTCCTTCTGCGGAACGCCCAGCATCAGGAGAAGATGCTGCTGAACAGCATACTGCCGCCACAGTTCGCCGGACTCCTGCAGAAGGACATCAAGAACAGAATCATTCTGTCCACGCGCGTCGGCGATACTCAAATTCAAAGCTTCAGCGCCTTCAAGCGCACCATGGCCATCCAGATCCACCCTGAGGTGAGCATCCTGTATGCGGACGTCGTCAACTACACCCACCTGACCACGACGCTCACCGTGGAGAAGCTGGTGACCACCCTGCACGACCTCTATGCCAGATTCGACATGGCCGCCCTCAAGTACAATGTGCAGCGCATCAAGTTCCTTGGCGATTGCTACTATTGTGTGGCGGGCATCCCGGATTCGGATCCCGACCACGCGAACAACACCGTGGCCCTGGGCATTGCCATGATCGGCCATATCCAGAAAGTGCGGTATGTCTCCGTAGAGAGGAAACTACGATTTCTTAAGCATTCCTTCCCCACCTTCCCACAGTGACGCCCAGCACCTGGACATAAATATGCGCATTGGCGTTCATTCCGGGAGTCTGTTTGGAGGGGTGATCGGTGAAGCCAAGCTCCAGTTCGATGTTTGGGGTGAGCGGGTTAATCCACGTCCTTTGATTCTGACTACGATCCTTCTTTCAGGACCGGACGTCCAAATTGCCAATGTCCTGGAGGCCACTGGCGTTCCGGGCTACGTGCACATCAGTGCCACCACGTTGAACCATCTGACCGGTAATCTCTACGAAATTAAGGACGGCCCTGAAAAAGCGAAGACGGACCCTCTTCTGCAAAAGCACAAAATTGAAACATACCTGATAGAAACCTATCCGAATGATGAGGCCCATAAGGCCTCCTTCTCTCGACAGCACGGACCGATGTCCCGCATGAACTTGAGCCCCGTAGCCAGCTCGCCTTTGGAAAGTGACAACATAAGCCTAATATTCAGGGAAGAACTGCATGAAGAATATCGAAAGATGCCGGTCAGTCTATTTGAGTAAGTTGTGTTTATTATTGATAATTATAACTGAACTCTGAACTCCTGAACTCAAGGAAATCATAAGTAGTTTGTATTTATTTTCGATTATTAATAAACAAATCGCAGCCCCAAGATGCTGTGCACTAGGAGGCGCAAGGAGCCCTCGCAAATTCCGCTGTACAAGCAGATAGACATCTGCCTGACCTTCTACGATCGGAGCCTGGAGAAGGCCTATTCGACGATGACGGAGTACCTATTCAAGTATCACATGCTATTGGCCTGGCTAGTTGGCAATAGCCTAGTTTACATCGAACTGGTGCAAACTGGAGACTACTCGTGGTTCTATGTAATAGCCTTCTTTGTGAGCCTCTCCCTGACCGCCCTAATCCTCATTGTCTGGTACAAAAAGCTGTGTTATATGAGATATGAGCAGAAAAACATACCGCACACCTACAACCGAGCCAGCTGCCTTATTTTCCACATCCATGAGCATATCCAGGAAAGTCTGAGCATCCGCATTTGCATATACCTGTTCGTAATAGCAGTAAACTGGATCGTGATAATTCTTATTACGGTAAGTCTTTAATCTGGGTCTAAGGTTAGCATAAACTTTAATTTATCCATGCTATCAATCAGATGCCCTGTCAGCGCAACGAGTTTATACTAAATTACATCGAGGCGAGGATCTTTCACCACGAGGAAAACGAGAAGATATGCTTTCATCCCTGGGTGGTCACCAACATGATGGCTCTGATGATTGGCATGGCCTTCACCTTCCTTCACGTTCCCTTCCTGCTGAAGACTCTGATGGCCCTGATCCAGGTTATGATATATTTTGCATTCATTTTCATGCAGTTCGAGTTCGTTTTCCACCACAGCTCCACCACGAATCCTTTCTTTCCCTCGGAGTTCGCCCACGGATTCATAATAATAATCACCTTCTGCACCATGTATCTGAAGGAGCGCCATTCGGAGTTTGCTAAAAAAGTTAACTTCAAGTAAGTCTGCGGGTTATTATAAAAATTTTAAATATATCTGAATATATGTTACATATCTCAGCTGGCGCGTTGAGTTGGAAAAGAAGGAGCATGACGCCACCATAACCAATCGTTCTATCATAATCCTTCTGAATAACATTCTCCCCAACCATGTTGGTGAGCCCCGGACTGTACAACTCGAGGCTAGAAAGGGATCACCTAATATTGAAAACTTCATTCTCTTTCACAGTCGACATCTATCTAAACTCATTGGCCAAAAACGAACTCTACTACGAAAACTATAAAATGGTATCAGTTATGTTTGCCCAGCTATCGAATTTCCAAATGGATCTAAGCAGCCTGCGGATTCTGAACGAGGTCATTACCCAGTTTGATCTGCTGGTAAGTGATTTCAATATTGTTTTCAATTACTTTGAATTTTCAATAGATTTGCAAGCATTAACCATTTCCGTGGCACTGTTGTTTACACTATTATTTTTTTTATTTATTATTTTGTTTATTAATTTTGTCATCGCACACAGTTGCTGTACTACAGGGAGTACTATGTGGTTGAGAAAATCAAAGTCGTTAACTGCACATATATGGCGGCCTGCGGACTGGATGTGAACTTTGCTGGGTCCACCAGTAAGCCAGTGAGGGCGAGCGCGCTTAGCGAAGGTAACTCTGCATGACAATTGTCATTCCCCTTATATTCGATTCCCACTGTCGCTCCCAGGGAGGCGCGTGCCGCAGTCCATCACCGAGGATCAAGATGAGGTGGTTTACGTGATGGCCTCCTTCGCCCTGGACCTTATGCGAACCCTGGCCAGCTGCAACAGCGTCTACAATAGCATTGTCGCGGGGTGTGGCATAATTGACGGGACCATATCCATCGGGATATCTAGCGGCGAGATAATGGCTGGCATCGTCGGTGCCTCGAAGCCGCACTACGACATCTGGGGCGATCCGGTGAACATGGCCTCGCGGATGCAGTCGACGGGTCTGCCGGGTGCCATCCAAGTGACCGAGGAGTCGGCCACGATTCTGAGCGACTTTGGCATCAAGTGCATCTACCGCGGCATGACCTTCGTGAAGGGGCGTGGCAAGATTCCCACTTACCTGCTGGCCATCGACGAGGGCTACAACTACCTCGGTACGAACCGAAAACGGATACCGAGTCACGCGGAGCGCAGTACGGTTATTTCACTGGCATATACCTACGCCGATAGATAGAACAACTCTGTAAAAGAAAATATTTTTTTATTGCTATTGACTTTGCCCTTAAGGGGAATATTCTTTGCATGGAATTTTACGACGAAAATGTTGACAAAATTATTTGAGAATTACCAAATATTAA
This sequence comes from Drosophila tani, assembly GCA_008042535.1. Lineage (NCBI taxonomy): Eukaryota > Metazoa > Arthropoda > Insecta > Diptera > Drosophilidae > Drosophila > Drosophila tani. Next base: position 47,392 of record VNJO01007188.1, read on the forward strand.
TATTAATCAAATAAAAAATAATTGTTAAATTTTAAAACACAAGTTTATTGGATGATACTCAAATTTTATGATCATAAATGTATTTATTTCATATATATTTACTTGTAACCGAAAGTCACTATGGCATTGTTATACGATTTTTATGGTTTTCGAGTACGGAAGGGGGCGTGACCAAATTTAAAAGCAAACATGATCTGCGTACAGAAGAAAATAATATTGTCACTCAATTTGGTAGCTCTAGCTCTTATAGTCGCTGAGATCTTTTGTTTCCCACGGACGGACAGACGGACATGGCTAGATCGACTCGGCTTTAAACGCTTAGTAAGAATACTTGAACCAAATGTTATGAGCTTTGAGAAAAAAAACCAAGACATAGAAAAAATAGGTCCAGACATTCAAACAAATTAACAACAAAAAAATACTAATAAAACGACCGTCTGCAAAATTTGAACAATGGTTTTCTCCGATCGCCAGTTAAGAGTCCTTTGGTTGGATTAAGCACTTTCCGCACTTCTGGTAGGCCGATCAAAAAATTCTTTCTTAGCGTGCCCCAGCCGTAGAAGCAGGGCGATCTATACTAAAAAATGCGTTTCAAATTTTTTAAGTAAAGATTAATCAAAACTTTAAAATTAACTTACTCTAGTTTACTTAATTAAATTATTAAACCATTCCTGAATTAAATTAAATATTTTCCAAATCAGTTGCCTCTGACATTCTATTCAACCATTGAGCCAATCACACAAATATACATTTCACTAGAAGACTAGAAGACTATACATAAATATACATTTCACTAGAAGTGAGGGAAAAAAGTAAAAAAAAAAAAAAACAAAAATACCCAGACACACGAGACTTGTGCCGAGATGGAGTTCAGTAGTTTCTCCAAATACCGCCGAAAATCCAGCGTTAAGTATAACCGTAAGCGGCAGAAGAGATGCACGCTCGACTACGACAAGGAGCGCGTTTGGGAACCGAGCTACCTGCAGGTAAGTAGCCCGGAAAGTTTACCGCTTATCATTACTCAAATTCAAATTCCAACAGGCCAAGTGCAAGGAGCTGAATGTGGAGGACGAGTATAAGAGGTACAAGGTCCGTCTGATGATCAGCTACCTTGGAGTTTTCTTCCTTCTGCACATTGTGGTCACCATAGCCTTGCAGACAGAGCTGCTGTTGATGACCGAGGTAAAATGTGAAGCCTAATAAAGAAGGGTTTCGAGGCTAATTTTATATTTCTGCAGTATACGTCTCGCATCTATCCCGATTTGGCTATTAATATAATCGCAACTGTTTTAATTCTATTGGTGCTGAGTGTCAACTTCTTTGAGAACTTTGTGCAACGTCACAGATGGGTATTGCTGCTTTCCTCGTATCTGGCCGCATTTTTTTTACTATGCGCAGGTAAGTCTAAGTAAACCAATGCACAACATACTGATAAAAGATAAGTTATCTAAATTAATCCACATAATACCCCTCGACCGTGTATTATTATCAATATAATTTCAATCGAGTGCTCCCGCAGATTTGGGAACAAACGCATATCACTATTTGACTCACGACTGGCCTCTTAATTCCGGAATGGACACATATGCGCTCTGCATGATCTACATGTTCCTGCCGATTCCTACCATAAAGGCGGCTGCTCTCCTTGCCGTCATTGTCAGTATCATTTATATGATCTACTTTGTCCAAGTGCTCGTCTTTCTCTCGGCGTTCTCCGCTCGCTCTGCTCACACCTATGACACGATATCGGTGGACATCTTCCACTACTTGGGCTTCAACATGCTGGGCGTTTTTTTCCGCTTCATGAACGACACAATGGTTCGGGCGTCCTTCCTCGATCGCCACCAGTTCATCATGGAGGAGATCTGGCTGCGGCATGCACTGCGCCAGGAGTCAATGCTCCTAGACATCACTTTGCCGCCGCAGATCGCAAAGCCGATTCAGGAGAACATCAAGAACAAGATAATGCAGGACAATGAACTGGACATGCGCGGCTCGCGGCACTACGAGAGCTCCATGACCGTTCAAATGCATCCCGATGTCAGCATCCTGTACGCGGACGTGGTGAACTACACTTACTTGACCACGACCCTATCGGTGGAGAGCCTGGTGAAGGTCCTGCACGATCTCTACGGCCGATTCGACGTGGCCGCCTCCATGTACAAGGTCCAGAGGATCAAGTTCCTGGGCGACTGCTACTACTGTGTGGCCGGTCTCGTCGCTCCCGACCCAGATCATGCGAAAAACGCCGTTGCCCTGGGCCTTTCCATGATTGCCCACATCCAGGAAGTGCGGTATGTCCGCCAAGGGGCCACTTGGGACAGCCACTCACCTTTCGAACTCTTTTTCTCAGGGAGGAACGGGAACTGGATATCGATATGCGCATAGGAGTGCACTCAGGAAGTCTCCACGCCGGCGTCATCGGACAGGCCAAGCTGCAGTTTGACATATGGGGTAGGGCATCATGCAAGAAATAAATATAATAACCAATAATATTTTGTCAGGACCCGATGTGGATATTGCAAATCATTTGGAGGCTACTGGCAAGCCCGGCTACGTTCACATCAGTGGACACACTCTGAGCCACTTGAATGCGTCCAACTACACGATATTGCCGGGCACGAACGCGGCCCAAGAAGATCCCGTGCTGCAGAAGCACCCGATGAGCACATATCTACTTACCAACGGCACCGACGGCTCCAACGACAGCTCGAGACGAAGCACCATTGTATCGGTCATTGACATCCAGACACGACCGGCGCAGGGCGCCCGGCAAGTTAGCGTCTCGATGACCGAGGAGTTGCGCATTGAGTTTCGCAAGATGCCAGTGGGTGGCTTCGAGTAGGTCACAAGGGACACAGGAAGTGACACATCTGGTTTCAGTTTTCCTAACATAGAACTCTCTGTACCTTGCAGCTATCGAAGTATGTTTCCCTGCTGCCGTCGAAATGGCGAAATTCCGGAAAAAACACGGCGAGAGATCGGACGCTTTTGTACAGCATTTCGAAATTCAGCGCTGGAATGGAACTATCTGCAGCAGCCGGACTTCCTCTTCAAGGGCTCAGTGCTGCTGTCCTGGTTCATTGGGATTTGCCTGATCTACATTCAAATCATGAGCTCAGGTCGCTTTTGCATCGAGTGCCTTGCGGTCGACTTGATTTCGTTCCTTTTCCTGACCTCTCTGGTGTTCATCTCGTGGTACAAGAAAGTGTGCTGGTGGAAATATGGGTGGGACGAGAAAAAAGGATACAATAAAGTCAGCTGCAAGATATTTCACATCTACGAGAAGATCCAGCGCAGCTTGTTCCTAAGAATTACTTGCTACTTGTCGACTATAGTGTGCTACTACTCAGTGATCTCCCTGATAGTGGTGAGTTTCTAATATAATTATTTAGTTTTATAAATTGTTATCGTAACATAGTTTCTAAGTGGATTACTCTTTATTTCATTGATTTTATTTGCTTGGTTTTAAAATTTCAATGTGCTTTCTTTTCTTCCAAAATTGTAGTGTGACCGTAGTCTGAATGTCTTAATTTATTTCTATTTGACACAGCGGAATTGGAACACAAATACGGAAATGCCTATTTACATAATGCTTTTTTACCAAAGTTCTAAAAAGGCTACACTATGCCATAGTTAGTACTCAGTTAATGCTTACAAAATATAGACATTTTTTTCTTCCGACCCTTCAAATATAAATATTCCTGTATTATCTTATCTCTGAATTTTGGTTACCAGAATGTTTCCTTCTAGTGTGCGCGACTATGACATACGATATTCAGTGGCACGCTTGCGTGGTGTGACTACTTTTGTATTCATTTCGATTTTTTTCGTCTCTTAAAAAACACTTAAAAATCCATTCTCAAAATGAGAATAGTACGTATTTGAGATCGCGGTTTCTCAATTTTCGTATACCATAATTCTACTCGTTGGCGACTCTCTAGAAACTTCAGCAATTTCGATATCTTTTAGGCGCTGTAAGGTATGCGATACTTTCGAGTAAATTCTATGAACGATTGGTATCGGGAAATATGCTAGAACAAACTTAATGCTCTGTTAATACCAATCCTAATGATATAATAGGGTCAACTACATGGGCGAATTACCCTAATCTTACATTAGATTTCCTATAAATTTATTTCTATCACTTAATCAAAATCAGTCGACCAATTTCGTCTGAGGAAAAGTTGTTCTTCTATTTATCCCGAAGCTATCCTCCTTATTGGAAGACATGTATACAAAAAGATAATTTGCTTATGGACAACTTCCAGGTAAACTGTGATCACTACAAGTTCGAGTTGGAATACATTAATAGCAAGCTGTTCCACTACGAGGTGGATCGCGACACCTGCTTCCATCCGTGGGCCTTTACGAACATGATGGCGCTCATCCTGGGGATGAGCTACACCTTCGCCCGGATACCGTTTGCCCTCAAGACGTGCATCGGCTGTCTTGAGGCCCTCGCCTATCTGGTGAACTTGTTCTGCCAATACCAGTTCGTATTTCAGCACAGCAACACCACGGCCCCATTTTTGCGAGCGGAAGTAGCGCACTGTAACCGCATTTTGCTCATGCTGATCACTCTGTACGTGAAGGAGCGTCAGGTCGAGTTCAACGCAAAAACGAACTACAGGTGAGTATGAAGATAACAGAATATCCTGGAGACTTTAAGTTTTGTTTTCGAGCCATTTTCAATCTAAAGATAATGAACATTTCAATTTGTAGGCTGAACGTGAATTTGAAAAACAAGCAAAAGGTTGCCATAGCAACTAACCAATCGATCATAATTCTTCTTAACAACATTCTGCCATCTCATGTTGGTGAGTTTTCGGTTAAATATTCTTTCGTTATTCATTAGAGAAAGTAAATTTCCGTTTTTTTCCCAAAAGTCGAACTCTATCTGGATTCATTAGCCAGACACGAACTTTACTTTGAAAATTACAAAATGGTTTCTGTTATGTTTGCCAAGCTAACAAACTTCAAAATGGACTTGCCCAGCTTACGTGTGTTAAACTCCATAATCACTGAGTTCGATGTTCTGGTAAGGCGATGCCTTTGGCTTTTTCTTGAGCAATTGTCCATTTTCATTCCGATTCCGCAGCTGAGTCGCTACAAGGAGTATTACATGGTTGAGAAGATCAAGGTCGTTGGTTGCACGTATATGGCAGCATGTGGCTTGGATTTCTCCCTGGCATCATTGGTTACCAAAGGCAGTAATTTTAGAATGTCACGCCAGAATGATGGTAATAAATTTGGGATAATGTCTGACCACATTTGGCTTCAATTTGCTTCAAATTATCTTTCAGTTGAACGCGCCCGTGGGAGGCGCTCCTTGGAAACCAACGATACCGACGGCAACCACGATGAAGTGGTCTACCTGATGACAACCTTTGCTCTGGACCTGATGCGCACCCTGGCGTCGTGCAACCGGGCGTACGCGGCATCGCCGTTCGATAGAGGCCTGTCGAACATCGAGATAGGCATCGGGATCTCTAGCGGCGAGATCAGTGCCGGAGTGGTGGGCGCCTCGCAGCCGCACTACGACATCTGGGGCAATCCGGTGAACATGGCCTCGCGGATGCAATCGACGGGCCTGCCAGGCACCATCCAAGTGACCGAGGAGTCCGCAGAAATTCTCTCGGAATTTGACGTCCTTTGCCAGCCGCGGGGCCTTACCTATGTGAAGGGACGCGGCGAAATTCCCACCTACTTTGTGTCGTTTGATGAAAACTTGAAGTTTATTTCCCATCAGCCGGCGGGAAGATTGGTCGAGTCAAGGCGTTTCTCGGTCATGCCTAAGTTGAGTAGAAATGTCTATGAGACGGTCTATACTGATGATGATGAAGAAAGCTCCAAAGAAGAGACACCACAGTAGGGTAACAAAAATATATATTTTTCAAATTGTGCGTATTACATCGGAATAACCTAAGTTGTCTTTACTTTAAGTAATCACTTTAGAATGTCTTATTCTGCCTGGCTATTGGCTTAAAAAATTCGAAAATTAAATATGCTAATATGTCCCTAATGACTTTTCCATATTGTCTCCCCCTAATTCCCAGCCACTCCTGATGCGGAGAGTGACACGTACTTTCAATTGAAAACATAATTAATGATTTTGCTACGCCTATCCATTAAGAGTGTCGAAAGCAACATCAAAATCAGAAGCCTGGCTGCTAAGTAGATTTGGCCCTTTCAGCCCCGTCCCCGTTCCAGTTTAATTGAATTAATCCCGAACCGTGTTTAAATTCTGATTGCCTACTGATTTGAAGGGAACCCTTTTCGCACGTGCAATTAACAGCCATTTTTACAAGCAATTTGGAAAATATGATGGCGCTGTCAGACCTGTGACTGTGGAAGGTGATCGCCTGCCGCCTCCCTTTGATGCTGATGATGATGGTGCTTGTCATTGTTTGCTGTAATTGACGAGTCCGCGCCGGAGTGAAACATCAAAAAAGCACGACGACACGAAAATACGACACGAAAATACGAAAATTCGCGTTAGACAAACAGACATTTCCGGTGAAAGCCCCCAGGAGTCGGCATTCCCATGTGACCCGTTCCGCACGGAATCGAGTTGTTTTATCCGCACGGACACGGTCCAACGTTCCTTTGACATGTAAAACGCTTCTCACTCTCTCTCATCCGAATGCATATCGACACACAAAAAATGCGGCAACGCGAGGCGAAAAAACTAGGAAACTAATTGAAATGCATGTGTATTTCAAATGTGAATTAAAATGCGAAACTTATTTGCACTGAAAACAGGTGAGAAAATTAAATACAAATTAATTTCCTTCAGGTTCCACGAACAAGAGGGCATATTTTAACTTCAGATATATTACAAAAAAATTATATTATTATTAATAATTTATTATGTTTATACATAGATTTTTCAGAACTTCAATTGCTAATAATATTAATAAAGAAATATAAATATATAAAAATAGTTCATCTAAAGGGTATTTTCTAGTTTTAATTATAGCATTGAGTGGTGTTTCTTTTCGTAGTCATCATTATTTGTTTGCCGGATGCTTGTTATTTGTCTGCTAATTGAATATTTGCATACATACATATATTGGAAAAAAGCTAGAATTTCCTGCGGAAATGTTCCCATATTGTGAAGTGCAGTAAGGCTTTCCAAGTGTTATTGGGTGAATATTTGTAGAGAGTTCTAGTAAATTTCACATTTAATTATGTTTGAGAATAGTTCATTAATTAACTCATAAATAGAAAATAAATAATTTAAGAACATAACTTATACATAATTTTATTTAAGGGTCAGAAAATGTATAATATTTTTTAAAATCTCGAACAAATTCTCTTTTAATTCGTAATATAAAATAAACAAAAGAAAAAAATAATCAACGTGCAGCCGAACTATTCTGTATTTTTTAATGATTACCCCATCATGAAAGCCCACATCTTGACCAGAGTATACCCCACACTCAATAACAATACGAAAAATGTGTCCATGGCCAAAGAAAAAAAATGAAAGAATCGCAATCGAAATCGAGTTTCATTCTCAGGCCATTTGCCATTGCCAGAATCCAGGCACTAACAGCATTGACTCAAGTCCGTACCGAAATGCGAAAAGAAGCTGAACTGAAACTAAACCCTACCGAGCTAACTAATCTTTTTTTAGGGATTTTTCCTTCCCCTTTTTTTCCAGCTGCCAATCCGAGTGACCAGAAACGAAAATGTCATCATCAGCAGTCGAGGTTTGGCCAGAGAATAGAGGGAAAACCCAACCGAGCTCCAAACTACTATACCATACTCGCCCCCCTGCATATGTATATGTATTTATACATATATACTGCCACTCAACGTAACTTTTTATGTGCAACATAGCAGAATGATTGTGTTCCGTTCCAGAAATATCAGCACAACAAGCACGGCAACAACGCCCGGCCCGGCCACAGCAACAACATCTTAAGCCGTTTCGCATAAAATTTCACACACCATTTTAGCCAAGTGCCACATTACCTGCACACAAGATGGGACTTCAGCAGAGTCTTCCTGCCCCTCCTGCTCCCGCCTCGAATGTCCTGCGAACCAAACGAACGGTAAAGAAAAATAAAACGTTGGAAAAATGCTGGAAAACACGAAACTGAACATAAAAAATACCTTTTGACACATGCAAGCGGAGGCAAATGGGGGCGTGGCCATAGCCAAAAGTGCTGGCCAGTCGAAGGCTGTGAGGTTGGGCGGGAATCCTTCCAAAGGGAAGGCTTAAAATCAGCGAGCAAGGCACTACGGACTACGGACTAAAATGGCGCCAGCCAAACGAGCTGAAAAGGAAAAGAAAAATCTTGAAAATTGCATTTTAAGAAGAAGTTCGTGTGGCTATAACGGAAAATCTATAAACACACTCGCACACACGTCCAGATATATGTTTGTATATATATGTATATAGAACTGAATGCAGAGACGATGAAAAAAGGATACAGGGAAGCTCAATCTGGCGCTGACTTGGGGCCACAATAGCCATTCGGTTATCCAGTTGGTCAGCAAAGCATCCTGGACCAATCCAATACAATTTTAACGATAATGTGGGCCAAAGGCAAGCGATTCTGAAATTGATATGGCCACCAAAATGGTGAACATTCTCACACACACTCTCACCGACCCGACCCGCCAGCAGATGCGACGCGAATGAATGCAGGCAAAAACATCACGTATACGCAGCGTAAACAATAAAGACAACAACAAGATCCGGATGCCGAAGATATCGCTCTTTATATGTAAAAAATCCAACGGAAATTTGTGTATTTTTCAGTGCAAATATTTAAGTAAACCAATCGATTATTATATTTTAAAAAACATAATTATTTAATTCAATCATTCATTTCCTATATACTTTATTAGCCTAAACAACAGAAAACCCGCAACCCTCAGGTGGGAAATTCCACCCGTTTCGAGTATCAAGTGCGTTGCCATAACAATTTCCACTTGCACTGCTAGCCAGCCTGCTGCTTTGGCAGAAATCTAGATCCAGAAGCGCGAGAACAAAATTATAGCAACAAATTGCAAGCAAACAAGCAACAAACAAGTGAATCACCTTTAACGCTTCCCCCTGCACTATCTGTTCGTCCTCCTTTGGTGGTGGATCCTGGCGCCAGAAGTCGGAGCACAGGACGAGGTCGTGTGGCGGAGGCGTGGCAGGTTTTGTCATAACTTCCAGAGCCTTCGGGCGGCGAAAAAAAGGAAAGAAGAAGGAAAGAGCCCGAAATGACAAAAACTGCACACTGAGAAGAGACGGCAGACAGGTTGAACAGCTAAAGACCCAGACATGCATGTCAAAGGACAACGAAATATTCAGGTGTGAGTGTGAAAGCTAATGCACACTGCAAAAAAAATCTTTAACAAGATATAAAGATTTTTTTGAAATTAAATATTGAAGATAATATAATAGATAAACTGATATATTTTACAAAGAAAGAATAAAATAAAAAGAAAAATCATTAAAGGTTTAAAAAATAATTTAAATATGTTGCCAGGTGCCAAGCCTCAGTTTTTTAAGAAATGTACAAAGAGGTTAAAGATTTTGATCTTGAGAAAAAAAAAGCAATAGGCTGTTGTAGTTTCTAGTCACACTTTTATAATAATAATTCGGTTACCAAGGCGTAATCATTAGTTTTTAGTTATATTCGCTTGATTTTGAGTCAAACTTGAGCACTGATAGCCAAAAGAAAAGCCCGCTGGCTGGTTATCAGGCTCGAGGCTCTCGTGCTGACCCTTCACTATCAATTTGCCAAGCAGCGACCTAAACTCCAGTGTTTTTTGGGGTGAATTCCTCAGTTAGTCGGAAGATGGACACCATTACGCGTGAGATGTCTTACCTCGAGATCAATGTGTTCGCTCTGGAACTGATCTACGACAGCTACTTCGGAAAGGATTCCACGTTGAGCAGGGAGCAGTCCTGTTTCTTCAAGGTTCCTCTTTAGCAGTTATTCCTGCCCAACTTCGTGCGTTATTAGAATTACTTTTTGGGGTTTTTTTTTGCAGTGCAAATGGGAGTGTGTGTGCCGTCTGTGTGCGTTGCTTAACACTCAAAAGCGGAAGTAAGCGTCGTGAGCTGCGGTCGAGGATGAGGACGAGCGAAGGGAGAGTGAAGCGACAGGAAGCAGGCTGAAGTTTGTTTTCTTGCGGCCTCATGACTGGCACTTCTGTCTGCTGGTACTGCTTCTGCTACTACTCCAGGTTATGTTCCTGCTCCTCCTTCTGCTCCTGCTGGTCCTTGGTGCTCTTCTGCTGCAGTGACAGCAAAAACCAAGGAGCGACAACAACACGGCAGGCCACGAACACGAAGCTGGCAGAAGGATATACAGACAGCAGGACAGGTGTGCTGCACTAACCGACACAAAAATATCACTTTAAAGTTTGCCAGTGAGTCCTGTCGTCTGTGTTAGTTTTTGACATGAAATTGCATTACATTTCACGCCAGTGCTGCTCATCTGTCGTCTTTTTATATTTCTTAAACGAGGTCAGTGGCTCAAAATCTAAGATGTCTTACCTCTTTTGAACTTTTCTCCTCAAGAATCTTTGTATTTATTATAAGTATAATTATCAGTGCAAAATGTTTCCTATTTCTCCTCCTCACTTCTAAATGGTTTTCTTTTATTTTTAAAGTTCCTTGTTGGCTGGCAGCACTGTCCCGGACCCAAGTTGGGTGTTGCTCTAAGTTGGCTCGGCACTTTTGAACATTGTCTTATTTTCATGCCAACTGTCGTTTGGTTTCTCGAATGAAGTGTACAAATTAGTTGGCCTTGTCACAGGCAGCAGCAGGGGGAAGCAGCAGAGCAGCAGCAACTGCAACTTCTGCAACAACAACTTACTCTTGTCTGGCATCCTTAAGCTACTTTTCATCGATCCGCTCAGCAATTACGTGCAGCGCTCTCGCTACGGAAACAATTTATCAGACTGGGCAAACGACCCGAGAGCTGCTTTCCCCAGCCGAAAGGAAACAAAAAAGTCGAGGCAAGAAACACGAAAACAAGCTGAGTTCAGAATGTAAGCCCAAAGTGCATGGTAAAGTAAATTTTATTTAACGGCAGCAGCAGCAGCAACAAACAAACAAAGTATGGCGAAATTTCAGCAAGAATTATGGCTGAACATTTGAGATACTCTTTGGGTATGCAAGGAGCTTTGGGTAAATATTTTTATCCCTAAGAGTAGAGGTCAATGAAAGAATAATATCCTGATACGATTTGGTAATCTGATCTGTGAATATAGGTTTAAAATATATGAGTTAAAAACTCTATTTAATATTGCATATTTTCAGACTAAATAATATGTAACTTAAATAACCTTAAGACTTGATTATTCTTTCCCAATCATACCTTTACTTCCATGTACAAACCTTGAACTGCACGTGAAGGGAAATCTCCTGAACAAAAAACCCATCCCCGGAGGCCAATGAACTCACCCTAGAAACGCCCACGCCGGCCATGTATAGAATAATTCAGAACCCATCCTCATTCAGGTGCTGCCAAATCGTCACATCATTACTTATAGTCCGGCAAAATATAGTGTTTTGTGTCGAGTTTAGCCTAAAAATAGACCAACTCGGGGCCAAATTGAAAACGTTTTCGGCCGAAATGCACTTAGCGGGCCAGCCTAAGCCGGCGTAATCCCCGCCAGCCCCTGGCCATTGACTGACAGGAGCCAGTGTTGAAATTTATTGTGCCAAGCAAACGGGCAATTTACCAAGCTGCAATTCTCGAAGGAAGACGGAGCGGTGGAGAGCGCACAGTGTCTAATCGTTGCGCTAAATTAACACGTATACGCCATGTGGCCGGCCAAGATTTTTGTCTGGTTGGCAATTGCCGAGCTGCAGGTTAGACGGTCGAATGGTTGCTTACATTTTCCCATGCATACTTTCCGGCCAGCCGCCAGTTTTTCCATTTTATTTTCTTCTCTTTTTTTTCGGGAATCCTTTGTTAGCAGAAAGTACTCGCTGAATTAATGGGTATTTGTAGGGCATAAAAATACGGAATTCGGGGGTATATAACTTTAGGAAAATCTTTAAAAAAAAAGGTGTTGCTGAATTTTCAAGTAGTTCGAGTTTTTTTAATATAAAACCATTTTTACATATCTTCTTTGTAATTGTTTTAAGTATTAATTTTTATAAGAGTATAAAAATAACGAACAGCTTTTATTTTTGTTACTATTAATTAATTATAATAAGCTTATAATTTTCCTTAAGTAACTATATGAATTTTATTGTATGTATTCAATATTGTACGACAATATCTTTAAAGATTAATGCAATTTTTGTAGTAAATGTTTAAAATATTGCAAAAAGTTTACTAAGATAATAAAATTCATTTTATTCAACACCTTTAATGACCCTTTAAATAAATGTAAAACAAAAAGAATACAAAATTTATTTCCTAAAGCAGCTCGGTATTTATTGGCGCGAATCATTTTAACGTGAGTGCCGGATATTTGATAGTCGAAAAGTCCCGCCATTTTTTTCCGCTGCAATGCTCACGTTTTATGGGCCACAATTTCACAGTTAGCCAAGTTAGCCAAGTGGAGGTGCCAATATTGTTGTAAACTGCTGATAGTTGCTGCTGTCCTGGGCTGTGTGTCTGCTGTTGCTGCTGCTGCTGCTAAATGTTGCTGCTGTTGCCTGCAAAGTGCAATGCGCCAAATGCGATTGCCATTTGCTTCGCGCTCGTTTTGCCTTTTCCCCTGCCAGTTCCCCTTTTACCAGTGGCCGGTCCTTCGTGAGGAGTTCTCATTTCTGTTTCATTTTTATTGCATTTCATTCGCTTTTCGCCACTCAGCAGAGTAGCAGAGTAGCAGCCAGCGAAATGCGAAATACATTTTTAGTTTTCTAATCGACGCGCGTTCATCGCATAAAAATAATGCAATAAACGATAATCCGAACGAAGCCAGCTGCATTTTTTGGCCCGACTTTTGTTCGGTCTCCCGATAATGCCTTGTTTATGGTCTAGGGCCACCAGAGGGCGGAGTCTGGACGGGCCAGGAATGATGGCTAATATCGGAATACTTTTGGGGGACGGAAAAGGACATAAAAGCGGGAAAGTTTCACTTAATCGGTCTGCTCTTGAGAAATTGCATTTGGTTTCTTATCTGGCAAAGAAATTGGCTGCAGAAAAGCGCTAAACGAATTTAGTTAAATTGAATTTAGCTGGAAAATATCTAGGGAAGAGTTTACTCACTTAATTTTACTACAAATTACTACTACATCTGCGAGTTTCTATAACAACTAATTAATTAGTTCCTGTGCACCAAGGATCCATCAAAAGCATCTCTAATCTAAACTCATTGACAGTGACAGCGAACTCCATTCAGCTGCAATTCTTTTCGCTGTTTGAAGATTCACCCGGAACGGATATCGAGTCCCATTTCAACTTAAAGTTCAGCTCCGCTGGCATTTGGAATTCATGGCGCATTTAATGAACTTTGGCGACAGGCAGCCAGGTGAGCGGAGGACTCGGAGGAGAACAGCTGAGCGCCATTTTGGAAGGAGCTTCGGGAATGATTAACGGCCCGGCTGATAGAGCCAAGCAAGTTGAATGTGAGTTGGAGGTGGCTCCCGTTTCTTGTTTTCTTTTTTTCACCGCGCTCTGCCACGCGAAATTTAACAACACAATAAAACACATCAAATAAATTTGCGCTGAAATTTCGCTTATCAGCGAGGCGTGGCAGGGGATTGTAGGATGTTTAAGCGGGAGATTTAATGGCAACTTGATAAGCAGACAGCCGGCAGAGTCGCTTTAAACTCATGGTAATAAACTCAGCCAGCCGTGAAGCTGTTTTGAAAATCTAAATAGACTCGCCAAAGCAACTTGAATTTATTTCCCAGCTCCTCCGGCTTCTCTCCCGGCCGAAAAAAGTTAAAAGTTACAGGAAAAAAAAAGAAAATAGCGAGCCGGGCAGAGAAACGCGGAAAACAAAGGCTAGAAATAATACCGCGGCATGCATAATTTCGAATGGTTTTTCGTCGTCGTGGCGGCCACATTATGCAACATTCCTTTCAGCACACACACAGACCCAAGTACACTTCATAAAAATAATATAAGGAACTGAACAAATACCTAACGTGGCAAGGCAAAAAATATATTGAAATTTTCGAATCAAAATTAAATTATATACATATTTATTTATTTAATAATGTGTTTAGTTTTTTTAAAACAAACCATATTTACTTTAAAATTTGATTTAGTAATTTTAAATCAAACTCAGAGGGTTTTAATATACAATAAAGGAGGCATTTCTGACCCATAAAATTTACACATTTTCCTAGGTTTCTTTATTATTTTTTCTATTTCTAATTTAATAAACCCTTCTTTTGTGTCCTCCAAGAAGGACTCTCTTTTTTATTAGTGTAAAGACCAGACCCCCGCTAACCCCTTACCGCATGCTCATTATGATAATAAAAATGCTGAGCGGCACGGAGATATGGCCAAAGGGGTCGGGGGCAGATCTGCGTGGGAATTTTCCACGGTCCTCCACGGTCAAAGCCCACAACAACAATTAAAACGTTATTAAGCGGCCGAAGGAGAAAAAAAATATAGAAGAATGGAAATTATGCAAGGATGGGCAAATGAGTGAGGATAACTGAGTAGGAAAAGGAGAAGGAGACGCGGGCGGAAGTGGCGGACCACAAAACAGATACAATGAAAGGTAGAAAAGCTAAAAGCGAGTGGCAAATAAATGGCAATGCGGTAAAAAATGTTAGTGAATTTTTGGCCAAGGATGTGGACAAAAGGCAGCTCTGCTAATGAATGTGTGGGACGAATGAATAAACTAAATATACCGACATTTCAGCATGTGTGAGAGGAACTACAGTGTGCAATCAATACAAAGAGCTGCAGAATAAATTAAACGTAAATATGGCCAAGAAATGACAGAAGAAAAACACCAAAAAACACTTTAAAAACAAAGCACATAAAATATTTAACAAAAATTAAGTCTCATAAAATCGATACAGTTCTATTGTACTTAAAGTTCCGTCACTACTGTGTAAATTTATCGATTTGGTCTGATTTCGTGGTGCA